>LUCG01134078.1:0-16019 GCA_001633085.1 Carthamus tinctorius
GAATTGCATTTCTCTATTTTTACACTACAATGAATTCTCAGAGAATTTCATTTCTCTGTTGCCGATTCTCCCAAACAAGAGGTTCACATCCATTTTCATTTCTCTGCTTCCAATTCATGTACCAAACAGCCCCTAAGATTTTGTATGACAACACATGTACAAACTTATGTTTCATATTAATCCATCTTACTACTCATGATAAAATCTATCACAAACCCGACATAAAGCCCAGACTCTTAACAACATTCTAATTTCCATTTTACTCAAACATATTTTTTTTAAATATAAAAAATCATATTATTTTTTCATCAAATTTTGTATATTGCTGTATAAAAATTTTAGGGGTGAGCATAATCCAACTGACCCGATTAACCCCACCGAACCCAATCAACCCGAACCAAGAAACCGAACCCCTTTTTTTAAGTGTAAAGTGTAGGTCCGGTTCTGGGCGTTCATCCCCCAACCCGACCCGACAACCCGGTTGACATTCACGTCTCCTTAACTTAAATACTTAATAATGTCGACATTCACGTCTCCTTTCACGGTTCAATGGTTGTAAGTTGAATGAGTTGGACATACAAAAAAATACAAACATGGAAATTTCGGCCCAACCCGACCCAACACGAACTCGACCAACCCGGAAATATCGGTCGGTTTGCGGGTTTCTTTTTCACCACCCGAGAATTTCGAATATCCGAAATTCCTAACTCGAACCCGACCCGTGCACACCCCTAAAAAACCTAAATTTTCAACGGGACAATTACAAAAAATTCAGAAAATTCCGTGCTACGACCTTGCCGGAGCCTTGTTTCTCTGCTGCTACCAAAAACCTTTCTTTCTTTATATTATTCTCTCTCTCTCTGCTTCCCAAAAAAGCTACTTCTTCACTCCATCTCTCTCAATATCTGCTGTTCTTCCATCGCTAAACCCTTCGATTTCTTGGCTACAATCGTTGGAAAGGCCACGACCTTCTGCCGAATCAACAATGTAAGTCATCTCTCTACTCAATTTGTTCAGTTTTTCTGCATATGTTTACTGTTTAGGGTTTTCCACAGTCTGAGTTTGAGCTCCGTTTGTTTGAAATTTAAACACGATGAATGAGTGATTTATGCGTTTCTTTTGTGGTTAATTTCATGAAAATGCATGTGATTCTGATGATTTCCCCCTTTTTTGTTGTAGTTAATGGACGTTGAAGACCTGATGAAGACGCATTATAGCACGATTTCCACACCTTCTGGTACGATTTGTATTTGGACCTATGTGGTGTGGTTATGAATACTTGTGTTATCTGATTTGTTTAGTTTTTTTGGATGATGAACCTAGGGGGTTCTTGATCATCATTGTGGTGTCTGTTTCTGTTTTTACAAAAAATGTTGTAACCTAAAAGAGTGGTGTGATTTGTATGCTAAGTCAAAATGGAAAAACCCTAGGCAGTCAAGTGTACCTGATCTGTTTTAATAGTGGTGTTATTGATAGGTAGATTTCTAGGATGGATTCTTAATCTTTGATAGATCATGATCTTCTTTTTTTAGTCTATTTTGTGATTGTATCAAATAACTTATAACTATAGCCAAGCAACAGCACAGGGAAAATCTGCCATTCACATGTGGGGGAAACTTCAGGGATTTCTTGGTTCAAAATGTTGAGACTTGAGTACCCTAAATTTAAATTTGTAGGAACGATTTTGAGGGTAATACGCATATGACACACCACCTTATATGAGACTGGTTAGTGTTGACGAGGATGAATGGAATAATGGAAAAAGGAGAGAACTTAGGGACGAATGGGTATATGGAGGCTGTTGAAAGTTTGAACCTTAGATATTCTTTTGTATTTCTTCTAATATTTAATACAAAAAACGAAGAAGAGTTGTTTGAAGCATAAACCTCGTTTATATCTAAAGGCAATCCTATGCTTATATAGAAAATCCATTTACAAAATCTTGAAAACCTCAAAATTAGATTACAAAACCAAGTTTCATGTTTTTAGTTTCATAGGTTTGTTTAGACTTTCTAGAAAACGGAAATGTTGCCTGTCACTGTTCTCTTCGTTGTTTCTTTTGTGAAATCATCAATGGGAGATGGAAATTTTAGTCGTTGCCAAATGAGATGTAAATGTTTGAGCTAGAAAGAAGAGTGCTCCCATTATTTTTCAGGTGTGATTAGTCCATGTAAATCACAAACTTAGGCTGTTTGGTATTGTGATCAATGATCATCTTGCACAAGAAATACTTTCTCCTATAATGAATAGAATAGGCATGAGAGCTATGAAAGGAGAGAGTTTTCTATTCCATATTCTGGTTGATCAATTTGTGCAGTATCTAATCCAGAATATAGGCTTGCTTTTCCCCTCTCCTGATAGCACATTTATTCTCCTAAATCACCGAATTCAAACTCTCTATCGGATGAAATTGTAAAAGTTGCCATGATAAGTTTTAGTGGTAATGAGATTATGAGATGACGTTTTGTATAGAGACACTGGTAGTGGGCCAGTGGCAAACAATTGGTCTAGGTTGTGTGTTCAAATTTACATATTTGCTAATAAATTTGTTGGGTAGCCGGCTCTTATAATGTTGGTTCCAAATTCTAGTAACCCCATGAGTACCGTGTCTTTGGATTTGTCTACAACTACACATTTACATATAATCATGCTTTAATAATTTTTTTTTTCTCATCATATAGTGTGCTTTGGCTTCAATTATTATGTAGTTTTTAATTTTTATCATATCAACTACACATCTTATATCTTTTGTTGGGTCTCATATGATCACATTCAAACATAGTTCTTAAAAAGCACGCTTAGGCTATGAGGCTCAAGGTCCTGGGCTTTTTTAAAGTTGAGGCTTGACATCACTAAGGCTCTGCGCCTTGGCTCAGGCGCCTTGTGGGCCTATACACGCATCATAAGGAGTTATAAAATACCTAGTCAAACCCCAAGATTAAATAAGTTCTCTCATCTCCTAGACTTCTTAAAATAAGTCAAACATTAATATTATACATAAACCTTAAAACTTCTCCTTCACGGCTCACGCTTTAAACCCTTCTCCGTTGTGCCTCTACCGAAATACTACTGGTTGCTGCATATTTGAGTTGTGTGTAACTGTGTGTATGCGCCTTGCTTTCATAAGGTCCGCGCCTCACGCCTGCGCCTCTCACCTAGTCCCCAGGACCCCTTTGCGCCTAAGTGCGCCTTGAGCCTTTAACAACTTTGCAGTCACGTATGCATATGTATGCGACACTTTGATTTTGATAAACTTGCAAGATCATGGTTTCTTGCATTTCCCCACCTGTTATTTGTTATTTTCTATGAATATTTGTCAGTACTCAAAAGTGTTTAACTATAGAAGTCATATTCTAAATATATACAGAATTTCTCACCATCTGCAGTTTGTGTTGGTGGTATGTTTGTTTCAGCAACAGTCAATGATCAAATGAACAACAGTGACGAAAGTGTATCTCCGAGGCCACTATACACTACGCACACGTTAGATGCAAACACACCAATGAAAACTGTTGACCATACAGATCCATTTACTACTAGAAACTGGGTGGAAGGTCTCGATTCAGCTAAATACGGATCTGTGACAAAAGACATACAAGATCTTATTTTGCTAAGAAAGCAAATGTTAATGCCTTGTTTTAAGAGGTTTCCATCACTTAGGGCTGATTTGATGGAGGTGAATCCTGTGAAGGAAGCATCCACTGCAAATCCTATTAGGGATATAGTTATGGTAGATGATCGCATGGATCAGGATACAGTCACACCCAACTCTGTTGTCGTCATTGGGTCAGATGATGACGAGCCAACATATGGGAGGCCTTTTCAACCATACCGAGACATAGTTTTAAGTAAGCCTGAAGGGCAGTTTTCAATGAAACAATTTTTGGTAAGACATCCTAACTTTTTGTGATTTTCAGGGAAGATCTGGTGTAACTTTCATGTCTTCTTTGTCTTTGTGATGCAAACTATTATGGATCAAAAAGTATGACATGCTTACTGGTTTGCATAATATTTTCTATATCTTATTCCGATAGAGTGAGATGGTTGGACCAGCAAAGTGATTGACACCGAAAGGGTTGCATGTCAACTTGAAACTTGTCCATGTTATAGATTAAATAAGATAGAGAAAGGATGTTACTGTGTATTATAATCACTGGCTTGCAGAGTGAACTTATTCTTCTTCATTTAGTGAGAAACAGATTGCTGAGAATAATAATGTCAAAAAATTAAAATTAAACCGCAATGTCTTCATGCACCATATGCTCCACCAAATACGTCGATTGAGTTAGGTCCGTACATACATTGCATCATGTTTGGGGATACAATAAGGCATTTGGTGTTGGTGATGTGAAGGAGGATAGATAGCACCTACTCATGGTTATGCAACCTCAAACCTGCATTTTGTTACTTTACCCGATTCAGATAGTTGTAATGAGAAGGCAAAACCCGTGCCACAAATATGAGACTTGAACTGTAAGTCACCACATAGTTTGTTACTTTTATTTGCATCCCTTGTTGGCCAACCTATTATTTTTGGGTACAACATGTGCTAAGCCTTTCTAGGTAATGTTATAACTAAGAAGTATCGCTTAACCATTCAATTTGAGTTTTCGAAATTACATTTTTGTATCTTTTTTTCCTTAAAAAATTTCCGTAGTTCAAAATTACGAAATTTGAATCACTTGAAGTAATGCTATTAATGTCTTTGTATTTTGGTCATTGCACAAATTATGCTTACCATATTTATAGTCCATAAAGGATGATTTTGTTATTAGAATTATAGCATCCACCGGTCAGCAGATCTATTAATGCCTTCTGTTTATCTGATGTTTGGTTTCATCCTCATTCAGGAAGGAGATTATGCCCAAGGCCAATCTTCAAGTGGGAGAGGAGGAAAAGGGAAAGGGGGTGGGGGTGGGAGAGGCAAAGGAAGAGGGAGACCTAAAGGAGCAAAAGGAGGAGAAGGTGTAGAAGGAGGGAATACAAATGCTGTTGAATCCAAAGATGGAGAGCATACGAATGCTGTTGAGTCCAAAGATGGAGAGCATACACATGCTATAGAGTCCAAAGACGGAGAAGACAAGAATGTCGGTTCTGATGTAGAGGTTGATAGGAAGCACGATAAAGGTGAGTATGTCGGTGTTGAATCTGATTCAGATATGGCGGAAAGTGATTCACAATCTGACGTCAACTTCGATGGGCTGGCTGATATATGGAAAGAAATGAATGTCGGATTAGAGTTATCAAAGGTACATGAATTCTTTGTTTGTTATCTGCATGCTCACATACCAAAGTAACTAAGGAGTTAATGAAATTCAAAGATAATATATTTGAGTACATTATCTGAAAGTGAAAGACCGAGGAAAATGCTTGAGGAAAGGTCCAATTTATTAATATGTTTTTAGAAACCACTCCTTAATTATCTTATGTCTCTAAACATGCTTTGAGGTTACGTACTGCTGTTCCTCAACCTATATGGATCAGAGATACCATTGCTTTACCTAGAGCCCTTTGGAATATGATATGTGCTTAGCAGGAGAATTTAGTAAACCCTTGTAGCCTTTATAAAAAATTATCTTGAAGCAAGACCATGGAAATTCTTTGATACATTGATTTCTAATGCATTCAAAGTTGCTTTTAACTTGTATGGTTGTACCTTATGTCGATTTTTGATCATTTAATCTAATACCTCACATCCCTCATCCCAAAAAATTGTTATTCCCAAAGTTTGATCTTGATGCATCCCTGTAATGAATTTTGTCATCAAAGATAATGCGTTGGATTCCTCTGACCGAGTTGAGAGATTGCACCATTAGCTCCTTGCTGATGGTAACCTCCATTGAATTGAAATTGATGATTGGCTTGATAGAGATGCATATACTGTCAGAAATAGTGTCGTGCTTTGAGTTTACAGGTGGCGGACATTATCAGGTTATATAAGAGCATACAAGTGGAGTGCCATAGATTTCTTGCTAGATTTGTGATACATTCTAAAGCAACAACCAACCTTTTCCATGATATGGGTTGCAAGTAGTTAGATTTGCTACAGGCCTTGTCAATCCTACAGTAGTGACCCATGAAAATATTCGGAGTTGACATTTTACTGAATTATTGACTTTAGAAAGTTCTATCGACCATCTAATGCTTTACTTTCTCCCAAACTGGCATAAATGTAAGTACTGTGTTCTCTGTATCTTTGTCAGGATGCCGCTATGGACACATCTAACGAACATGCGAGAGAAGATGAAGAAGAATGCGACCATTCTTTTATTTTGAAGGAAGATATTGGATACGTTTGTCGTGTTTGTGGAGTAGTTGAAAGGAGCATCGAGTCTATAATCGAGTTTCAGAGGCCCAAGGTCCGGTTCTCTCTTCTATTCGTTCATTTACTGTGGTTGATACACATATTTCTTCATGAAGCACTTGTGCGTTGTTAATTTTGCAGTTGAAGCTTTTTAAGTTGAATTTTGTCAAACTGGTAGCAAGAGTCTTTCTTAGTAGGTTTTTTTTTTGTTCCTTTTCTTTTTGTGTTTTGAGCAGAAAATGTAGCCTCTTATCCAGGGTATGAATCATGCTCGATCTTGTTGAAGTGAATCTTAGTGCTGTGCATTCTTGTTCTCACATTGCTTCCTTTGACATAGAACGTACACATATTGAGTCTATCTTCTAAGTGGATGTACTGATAACGTTTGATATACCAAAATTATTTTTGTTAATTCATCTATAAATTTATTTGACGTCTTGGATAGTTTTTTTCTTCTTCTTCTGGGTGAATGATATTCATGGCATGTGATAGTTTATCATAGTTGATGGTCATGTATCATATTAATCAATGTGATTATTTAGTTATTTCTTACATGGATCAAGCAACTTACGACAATTTATTATTGTATTTCACATTTTGTTAATCTGTCATCACTAATTAACGTATATTGCATTCAATTCAGAGCTCAAAGAGTACGAGGACTTACTGGCACGAAAGCCGATCTGATAGATCAGGGGAGGCAGCTGGTCCTGTGCTCGATGGCGTGAGAGAACCCGGAAAGGACTTCTCTGTGGGAGACATATCAGCTCACCCACGGCATAAAAAACAAATGAAGCCCCACCAAGTAGAGGGATTCAATTTTCTGCTCAGTAACTTGGTGTCTGAAAATCCAGGAGGTTGCATCCTGGCTCATGCTCCCGGGTCCGGAAAGACTTTTATGCTGATCAGCTTTATACAAAGCTTTATGGCGAAATACCCTGATGCTCGGCCGTTGGTGGTACTGCCTAGAGGTATCCTGGCGACATGGAAGAAGGAATTTAAACGATGGCAAGTTGAAGATATTCCGTTATTTGACTTCTATTCTATGAAAGCCGACAGCCGGGTCCAGCAATTCGAAGTCCTCAAACAGTGGGCCAATGTCAGGAGCATCTTGTTTCTGGGATACAAGCAATTCTCGACGATCGTATGCGACAACGACAGGAGCTCCACCGCTGCGAGTTGCCAGGAGATACTCTTGACGTATCCTTCGATCTTGATTTTAGACGAAGGGCATACACCGAGAAACCAAGACACGGATGTTTTGACCTCGCTTGAAAAGGTCCAGACTCCGAGAAAAGTGGTGCTTTCGGGAACCCTCTACCAAAACCATGTGAGAGAGGTGTTCAACATTCTGAACCTTGTTCGTCCGAAGTTTTTACGAATGGAGAACTCAAAATTGATCAAGAGGCGTATCTTGAGTAGAGTACCGATAGAGAGCCGAAGAAACCTGTTCAAGAAGAGCACCGACAATGAGTTTTATGAGTTGGTGGAGCATACGTTACTTAAAGATGAGAACTTCAAGAGGAAGGTAATGGTCATCGAGGATTTACGTGAGATGACGAGCAAAGTTCTTCACTACTATAAAGGGGATTTCTTAGATGAATTACCTGGGCATGTGGATTTCTCGGTCTTCCTGAACCTTAGCCCGAGGCAAAAGCGGGAAGTTTCGGAGTTGAGGAAGTTGGCTAGAAAATTTAAAATAAGCTCTGATGGTAGTGCCATTTACGTGCACCCGGAACTGAAGTCTCTTGCAAAAACCGGCACAAAAGAGAAAGGGGACGACAATGTACAGAAGATCGATGAACTGTTGGAGAGATTGAACGAGAGAGAAGGGGTGAAGGCAAAATTTTTTCTCAATCTACTTCGCCTCTGTGAGTCCAGTGGCGAAAAACTTTTGGTTTTCGGTCAGTATCTGTTGCCGTTAAAATTCTTGCTGAGGTTGACGGCGAAGACCAAGGGCTGGAGCCTCGGGAAGGAAATTTTCATGATCACCGGTGATCACGACAATGACGAGCGAGAGGTCGCAATGGACCTGTTTAACAACTCTCCTGACGCGAAAGTCTTCTTTGGATCGATCAAGGCGTGTGGGGAGGGCATATCGTTAGTCGGGGCCTCGAGAATTATAATATTGGATGTGCATCTTAACCCGTCCGTAACCCGTCAAGCAATCGGTCGTGCGTTTCGACCTGGTCAAGAACGAAAGGTTTATACTTATCGGTTGATTGCTGCCGCTTCCCCTGAAGAGGAAGATCATACCACGTGCTTCAAGAAGGAGTCCATCGCAAAAATGTGGTTTGAGTGGAATGAATACTGTGGACATCACGAGTTTGAAATGGAGACGACCGACGTTAAGGATTGTGGTGATCAATTTCTAGAAACTCCATGGTTGAATGAAGATATAGCTGCATTATATAAAAGGTTAGTAGAATTACTTCTAAGAGCAATGATGGTGTTCAAAAGTGTGATCTAGTATCTAATTTTGATTTCTTGCGATTTTTGTAGATCATGATGGGGGATGAGGCAACCCATGTCGATATTTACATTTTGTGGTTGGAATGACCTTAGGTAAAAATATTTTTTTACCATCAACTTTGTAGTTAAGATAGTGATGGTAAATCAAGCATCGTATTCTTATACTAGAAGCTGATCCTTTTTTCTGGTTTTACATCTGATCTTATTAGTATGCTGTGTATTCAGTAGGTAGAAAACATTCTGATTTGACTTGGTAAATGTATGATGTCATGCTTGCATGGCTGCTAATCTTGAAATCATGGTGCATATGTGTTTTAGGCAAACATCTTGCCTTTGCCTTTCTCTGTTGCAGGAAGTTGAAATACTGTAACTCATGGGTCGTTTACCAAACACTGACCGGGTAAGCGCTTACTTGGTATCACTTTTCTTAGCTGGTGAGTATGGCAAGTATCACTCCACCAAGCATCTTACCTGGTAAGGGGTATAGCAGGGATCGATAATCTTACCTAATAAGTGATTGAGAAGACTCTTACCCAGCAAGTGCTTACCTGGTAAAAAACGTTTATCAACAATTCATTTTGATGGCCGAGAATGTCACCTAATAAAGTAAGCAAGAGTGGACACTCTAGCTGGTAAGTGCTTACCCGGTAAGCATTTGGTAAATGGACCCTGAGTGTTGTTGGATGTATACATTGTAAGTTCACAGGTCTTGCATTTGATAAATTTTTTGAAATGGTGGAACTTTCAGAAGTGCTGAATAATAAGATGCTGTTTTTGAGATACTGATGGAAGCATAGCAAATATGTTGCTGATTCATATCATATAACAAATTATGCGACTTCCTTCACTCTCCAAAGGTAACATTCCGTCACATCGTATGCATAATCTTCTATGTAGTTTAACAATCAGATGGCCTAGTTAGCTTTGAGGTGTTGCAAGAATTTGAGGTTTTGAGCAGAAATTGCCAATTAGCCTGCATATATGTTTATAATTTTTTTCCTTGTATTTAGACGAGCATGGTAGTTTGCAACAAAAAAAACCAAAAATGTGATAGGTTCAAAAAGCCAACCCGTGAATGAGATTTCACTTGGGCCCAGGAGTTTGCTTTAGAGGCTGTTTGGTTGATTATTTATTAAGTCGAGTTTGCTTTAGTGGCTGTTTGGTTGGTTTTTTATTAAGTCCTGTTTGAATAAAGCTGTCTGAGTGGATTAATTTACCTGTGTATAGATTGAGAAAGTTTTTGTTTGGGAGGTATTTTTATATATGGAAGGAGCGTGTTTTTTATTTGGCAGGGGCAGGTTTGGAAAAAAAATCTTTCTGCATACAGCTCCTCCCTAAAAGCTTATTGAATAAGTCATTTTCTAATTTCTATATCATTAAAGCCTCTACCAAACAGTCATGTATAACTGACCAAATAAGCTGTGAGCCCCATTAAGCTCATTAAGCTGCTAACGGACAGACCCTTAGATTTACCTGGAGTTTGTGCTACATAAACGAAAAAGCTAGAGGAGATTTTAGGTCTTCCCATCTTTGAATCTTCACATGACTTGAAATGTCAACCAATTCTTGGCCATCAAATGGTTAGAATTGGTATACGTAGTAGTCGAATCTACATTCATAATGTATTCCCAATGTTACCCAAAAAAATATATGCATCTTATCTTTACAATTATACATTGTTTGTACTCCCACACTACTTGATATAATAGATCAAGAATTTTTAACAAAATGGTCATTTTTCATAAAGCCACCATTCTTCTCTCATGCTACAAAATCATGCAACAAGTGAGAAGAGGCAAACCTTTGTTGTCGGTTACTCGAATCCATACAATCGAAATCGATTGTCTCTGGCTCCACCGATGATCCTCCGGCAGGGTCATACACACCACCACCACCACCTCCTCCTCCTCCGCCACCTCTTACATCGACAAAACTGTGATTATGGCTTCCGATAGACGCCATTGGTGGTAAGCTACCGTCTTCCGAGTGTTGTAAGCCTAGTGTAAGTGACACCCCACCTCCATTCCCGTTTCCAAACCTTTGCGGCATCTGATATGCCGCCATAAGCCGCTCGCTTTCACCTCTGTTGGACTGAACCATCATGTTTCGGAGATCTGAGTCAATGCTGGTTCCTACCGTTTCTGCATCCTGGGCTTGATTCGATGGTTTTGAGTTGAATGCAGAAGAGACGGCTGTACTCTGGTTCATGTCTTCTCGTTGATCGGTTGAAGTCTTTCTATTGCCGTCTGTGTCTTTGGGTACCATTTCTGATGAAGAATTCGACTCCATTTCAGCATCTCCAGCTTCCTCTTTGTACATTTCTTCCACCATTGGTTTCCATAGACGAACTCTTGCGTTTATAAACCAGTTTGAGACCTGCCCATTACACCTCCCATCAGTTCAGGTAGGAAACAATGGAATTGGAATTCCCAATTCCTGAAATATGAAACCTTGCTACAGTGGAAGTATCTCTTGAACTGAATCGTATTTCATTTAACGGTGCGTTTGGTATGCAGGACTTGGTAGAACAAAAACTTCTTGTCTCCCACGTTTGTGCAACATTTGGAGTGGGACCACAATAGGTGGAACAAAAAACAGGGAGACGAGACAAGAATGGTAAATTACTCTGTCTTTCCCGTCCAATCCAATATGGGTACCACACACACCCTTAGGGGGAGTTTGGTTCGCAGAATGGAATTGGAATACATCGAAGGAGTTGGAATTGAATTTGACCATGCATTTGGCTGGTAGGAATTCAATTCCTTCACTTATGCCAATGAATGATGAATTCTTAAATTGTGGAATTCAAAGGATTTCCATCATTTTGATTATGTGAACCAAAAATAGGATTTGGAATTTGGTCAAAGGAGACCTATCCATTCCAATTCCTTCAAAGTCCATAGACCATACACCCCCTTAGAGATTCATAAGTATGATAAGTTACCTGACTTCTGGTCAAGCCTGTTTGTCTTGCTAGCATGATCTTGTCTGAATCTTTAGGATATCTGAGAAAATAGAAGAATAACAACATGATACTCAGGAACTTCAATTCTGTGGTCTGGAATTGGAATTGAAACTGAAACAGTTGGATGAGTTTTGATTCCATTTCCAGACCTTCATGTCATGAAACCAAACATGATCATCTTGAAATATAAAGAAGGTAAGTTAGTGATTACGGGTGCAGAAAGTGTTCAAACAACCAAGCACGAAGAATCGAGACCGAGCTTTCAGGAAGCCCTCTTTGTGGTCTCCAAGTATGTTGTTGCATCATCCCGAGTTGCTGAAGAGCTCGCTGTTGCCTGAGCTGCTGATCCACAAACCGGAGCCTGGAGATCCCAACTCCTTTCCCGTTTCCGGTGGAATCGGTCTCGCCAAGGCTTCTCTGCGCCTCTTTTATTTGTCCGTTTATCGCGTCTCTCAAGCAACGGAAATGGCGCGAAATCGTCTGGAGAGCAAGCGCCGTGTACGGCTTAGCGGTCCCGCATCCGGCAATCACGTCGAATGCCGATACGACAATCTGCATTTGATGGTAGTACTGTTTGTACCTTCTGTCAACCTGTTCATATCAAGTATATGCTTTAGGGTTTCTTGAATGCATTACTTGAAGCAAGTGGTTAGGCCTGTAAACGAACTGAACGAACACAAATGAGACTTGTTCATGTTCGTTTGTTTAAGTTTAAACGAACACGAACATGAACACGAACGCTTAACCGAACGAANGTTCGTTCATTAAACTCTTAAACGAACGTAAACGAACACAAACAAACATAAAAGAACGAACATTAACAAACAGAAAATCCTACATATTATTGATTAACATCCAGAAGTATTTTTTTAACTTTATTTAAAATATAGTCAAACAACTAAATTACTTAATAAATAATATATAATTTATAATAAATTATATATACTAATATAAATGAACGAACATAAACGAACAGTTCACGAACGAACATAACTGAATGTTCACGAACATAATTGAACGAACGAGGACGTTCGTGTTCGTTCGTTTATTTAAACGAACGTAAAATCTTGTTCGTGTTCGTTCATTTATTAAACGAACGAACATAAACGAACTTTCCGCCGAACAAAATCACGAACGATTCATGAACGTTCGGTTCGTTTATAGGCCTACAAGTGATACAAATTGAATTTCAAAGTCAAAGTTACAAAATTTAAACTTGGGATTAATATAAAATTTTGAATCTTTTTAGAAAAAAAAATGTTGATTTATCTGGCAGGCCCCACAGCTTGAAAATAATTGGGCTTCACTTTGTAACAAAATTTATACCAAATCGCCTCTCTTGAGTTGAACATTGTTTTGAGAGTAATCCTGATAAATTATAGTTGATTGACATCTGTCCTAAAAAATTCAGAGATCATAATTATTGTGGACGTTTGGTTTGGGGTTGAACCCTGGATAAATTAGATATTTCACATCCCGTGAGCATAAACCACTGTGCCACAACCCTTGTGGTTGAGGTGAACGTTCTTGCAAAATAAATGAACGAAAAGTCTGAGGTTCGACTCCACATGCCACCCATCTTCCCACATGACACACAATTGACCTCTCTAACGTATGGTCATGAAACTGATACAGTGGGGTCGTTCCAGAAGACGACATCAATATGATCATGCCATTTTTACGTAAATTGGTATCGAATTTGAATTTTGGAAAGTGCTCCGTTCGGCCCAAAAGAGATTTGCACAATGAAAATGATAGGGTTTAGAAATGTTGAATTATTGCACCTTTTTAGTTAATTGAATGACGATTTTACCCTTAATAAATGAGGGAGAAATGAAGCTTTTTATTTTATCTTCAAAGGGTATAATTGGAAAGTGAACTCTTGTTTTGGGAAGGACTCACCTCATCTAGCATAGAAATTAATTTCGTCATCTTGTTCTGAAGATCTTGTTTTTCGGCAGCCGAGAGTTCGTTCGATTCTTGTTGATTTACGTTCTTCGATTCACCATCGACCCCTTTCGAATCATCATCCATCGATTCTTTTCTAGAATTATGTTGTTTCAGAGCTTTACCAACGCTAACGATCTCTTCAAGCAGTTGTTGTGCTGCTTTTAGATACTTGGAATCGGAAATCGCCCTCGAAGCATTTCCGATTCCATAGGGAGAAACATCCGCCTTATCGCCGTTTTCGACCACGGAATCAGGACCCGAAAACGAAGAGAAACCCATGTTGGGATTCCGGTAATCGCTGGAATGGAACTGCATTCCACCCTGGAAACCGAGACTCAGCGATAGTCCCTTTCCCTGACCTTGCCGTTGCAAATTCCGACTACCCATTTGATCCATTAACATCATTTCATGATTCCGGCCATACGGTTCGCCGATGCTCGAGAGGAATTCTTGATGCGAGACGACACTGGAATCATGAACTCCGACGTTGGGAATGTCGATGCAGGTGGTATTGGGAGGCTGTTGGGAATTTCCGGCCAGTGAACCGGAAAACTCTCCGGCCGAAGCTGATGAAAAGTTCATATACATCATCACGTTTCCGGCGAGAATCGGTGATTCCGACGAGTAAGAATCGTGTAGAGGCTCTCTTAAGTAGAGCGTTGGAGCTGAATCTCTTCCATTTTCTGAACTAGGTATGTAAGTTGACATTTCTTCAAATCTTTAATTTTATACTCAAATTTCTGCAATAAGTTAAAAGTGGCAATTAAAAAAAATATTAATCTCAAACAATTGAAAGAAAATTTAAGTTAGTTTTTCTTGCAAATTAACTACTATTCTTATAAAAATTGCTAGAAAAATACTACAATATCATTTGAAACAATATTGTTCTTTTTGCAACAAAAGAAGTATATAAATCAAATTAAATAAATCCTGAATCTTAAATGATTAGGATTTATTTGGATTGGTTTGTAAATATATAATGGGTTAAAAAGCTAATGATTAAAGTATGAAAATGGTAAAAGAGATTGCAGATGAAGATGGAATGATGAAAATGGAAAGAAAAGATTGAATCTTTATGAAACAAATAACATATAAATGGTGAAGAGGAGGACATTATAAACCAAAAAGCAACAGGTACCTAACAATCACATGTTTGTATGTATAAACATTATACATACACACATATATATATATATATATATATATATANGAAGTAGAGAAGTGATCTCCACTACTCATCTGGTCAATAAAGGCGGCTTTGACCGGACCCCCTGCTTTAATAATCTTCACCCTCCTATGAATCGCGTCAATCCTCCGTGATCGCGTCCACCGTAACCAGTCAAAGCCGCCTTTATTGACCGGATGAGTACTTCTCATTTTTTTAGCAGCAGAATTTTGTTTTCCTGCTATCAAACAACCCAAATTTGGATTTCAATTTTTCCAAAAACATTTCATTTATATATTACATGGAAATTCAAGTTACATATAATTCCATCTTGTTCTAAGACTTTGATCATCTTCAAGCTGATTAGATGAACCCATAATATATATATATATATATATATATATANAAGTCAAAGAGATTAGAAATTGTATATAAAAAGAAATATTACCTGAAATTAGGCCATGGATGTGTGGTTGTGGGGAACAAATAAGCTCATGATCTTCCATGAATTCATGTACACTGATGATGATCCCAAGACCTGTCTTTATATATATATATATTTATATATATATTTATATTATATCAAAGTCAAAATCAGAATGAATATGGGACTTGAAAGATAGATAGAGAAGAAAGAACACAAGTACCCAGCATTGAAAGATAGCTAGATAGAGAAGAAAGAAAGAAAGAAAGAAAGAAGTGGTTTCAGTAAAAAAAAAAAAAACTAAATATTTTGATGATTATGATGATGATGGTGTTGTTCTATGATCACTTCATCAATCAATCATACTATCAAAAAATATCTTAACTTTCTAAAAATCTTTCATCAATTCCCACGTGTCTCTCTCTCTCTCTCTCTATATATATATATGTATATGTATATGATGTATATGGTTTCTTTCTCTTTTTCTCTTTCTGTATCTATCTTTATGAAAACCCCAGAAAAATATGAACACCCTTTTGTCCAAAATGCAAAAGGAACACCTTTATTTCACTTTCCACAAAATCTCCCTCTCTCTCTCTCTCTATATATATATATATATCTGTATGTATATGTTTGTAGCTATTATCTATTCTTTCCTCAATGGATTTCCCTTTCTACCTTTACTCTCCTCATATCTCTCTCTCTCTCTCTCAATCTAAAAGTATCTACCTTTCTCTCT
>LUCG01134127.1:0-13957 GCA_001633085.1 Carthamus tinctorius
GGGGGGAAGTGGAGTGGAGATGTAGGTAGGTTTAACCTCTTTTTAAGAGCAGAGCAATTGTTTCCGTGAAACAATTAACATAGACTCGTTAATATAAACTCGAATGTAAACAGAAGCTTTCACATCCATACAGTGAAGGATGTGACAATTTAATCATTAATGTACTCTTGACATGTATTGTAGTAAATTACTGATACTTTCTAGGTCGCCCCACTCCAGAATCATCCTTATCCAAAAGAACATATTCCTTTCTCTTTCCGTGAACAGCCATTGGCAGGTAGTAGATTAAAATGTTTTAAATGCCAGAACAAAAGTAAAATGTCAGGTGCAGTTTAGAGTAAAATAGAATGTTCCTTTATTTGTAATGATTCTCCGAGTACCTCAAAATTTCAATGTACTAACAAATGATGATATTTACACCAAATCATAAGTGTTTTGCATTACCAAGCAAGCATCCCAGATTCTCTTTTTCAAATGTTCACATCCTCCCATGCATAACACACATATAAATGATTTTAGGTCTTAAGCAGTATGGGGCATGTTTGAATGATAACTTTAGAAATTTTGAAAACCCATAAACCAACTTTTTATGAATTATTCATGATGAGTATCATGAATGATGAAAAGATATTCATGAATAATTTAGTTATTCATCATAAATAATTCACTGAATAGTTGGTTCAAAAGGTAATTACGATTCTTGTTTTTTTTGAACGGCAGATAAACTCACACACACGTTCCCGCAGTATCCGGGATCCATTCGGGCACCCGACTAATCCGCATCGGTCTCAAACTGGCCCGTCGCGGGGTTTGGAACCTGGGTAGTCAGGGATACCATCCACTGATCCCCAGGATGTTACCTCTACCACTGGGCTAGACAAAGCTTTGTTAATTGTGATTCTCGTTTAAACCAACCCCTAAGCAGTACATCATATATACACTATATAGTACATGCAGTGGGACATGATCAACGGGAAAAACTAAGGACTTGATGAAAAACAAATAAGTGAAACAAAATGGTTAACTGACCAAAGAACGATATCAGTTTCCTCAAGAGAACGATTTTGCTTGACCCAGGAGGCCAGCCCTTCACCAACGCGTGGGTTCTGATTAGGGAACTCTCCCCCTGGAAAGTTCTCGTCAAGCGCGTAGGGTGTAACCCAAAGATTATGCTTCAGAAATTCAGCCCTTCTCAAAAACTTGGCCTCAGAACCTGCCAAAGGCAGGCAATTCGAACCTGGTACGAGCTTATAGCCAGTCAGCTGTCCAGTTCTATTCACAGTCCTTGTGTTTCTAACCTAAAAGTACAAATAAAAAACACACTTAGAAATAGAACAGTTCTTTTGTCAAAACCTCGATGATACAATATACGAATTGGTTTACCAACATGACTGAATTCAACATAGAGAATATAGGGAATCCATAGCTGTTTTTATAGCTTAGAAAAGCAGTCCTACATATCAATTGTTTTCAAGTTCGATCAATATCCTGTTAAATTGTTCATTATAATTGCTTCTTCCCCTGTATAGTCTACCACCGATTTCCAGAGTGGGAAGGATGAACAAATACCATCTCAAAAAATATATAGACAGCTGACAAATTCTCATCAATATAGGTGAAATCGGATTAGAAACTTCACCCAAAAAACTTATATAGCTGTGTAATCCTCAAAGATGTCTTTATTGAAAACTAAAAGTAAAGAGTAAGATGCTTACAATCCAATGACGAGCAGATAACTGATTGCAATCACGCATTGCTTGAGATTCGGTTTTAAGCAATGTCTCCTCCGTGTAGAATGCATTGTTGTGAACATTGTCTTTCCCAGATTCTTCAACTTTGACGTTAACTTCAACAACCTGGAGAACAAAATACCAGACCAGTTACAACATAAATGTGGAACTTGTAGTTATAGTTTTCAGATAGATGTCTAACAGTGAAAAAGAACATTGATGTCCCTTTTATCCAAAGCATTGATGGACAGAAAGAAACCGATGGTGTGCAATCTTCAATCAAGGTATGTACCTGATTGTATGCTTCTCCAGGCTTACAATCAACCGCCATATCCATACGAGCAACGAAAAAGTGTTGATGAACTGGTGCATACAATCCTGGTGCAATAGTTGTACCATATTTTCGAACTTCTCCAGGCTGCAGTGCTCCTAAGCTGAGAATTCCTGTAAGTTTAACTTCAGCTTCAATCTTCCCATCCTGCAAATGAAAGCAACATATATTTCACAGGAATAAATATTAAATATGTAAACCGAAGCCTACTACATGGTGGCAGACAGCCAAAAAATAATCATGTAGTTTCAATGCTTATGTGAATCTTTAATGTGAACCCAAAGAGGATGCCAGGTGGTCAACTGGGTCATCAGAAAGCTCAACTATACCCACTCCCCCTCGGAGCAAGTTTGCCAAAAACATAATTTAAGATTTAATGAGCAAAAATGGTTTTGATCATGGCTCAATTAGTAGGAGGTAGAGGTTGAAGTGGTTGTGGTTCTACAAGTGGATCAATAATCAAAAAGTAATTAAAAGAAAGAAACGTAAGTATAACATATTGAAGACAATATGAAGAACAGTGAGTAGTAGATGCATCAAGTCCTTAAAGAATTATAAAAACGGAGGCAGAAAAGGAGGGAGCAGTCACACAAGGGTATATTTAGAAAGCTTCAAAAGACCAAAGCCTTGCACAGTAGAACCATGAACAACCCTCCACAAAAGCAGATAGGCAATCTATAAGTATGAAGCAAATAGTTCAAATGCTAACACAGGTAAGGATGCACCAGAGTGGAATTGTAAGCTAAATCATAGACGTATTATATTATTATTTTTTCTTTTTTGTAATTAAAGAGTGTAACTGCATGAGCATCACATTAGACACTCTACACCTTCCAATGACAGGAATATGTGTATCCAAAGGTAACTTCCTGATAATCATATTAATCTGAATGTGTTCTATATTAGGAAAAACAACGATTTAGTACAAAATCACTGAACATGTAAACTTGGTTTTCGAATTGTGTATACAATTAACTCACCTGGTAAAAGTGCCAATAAAAACCATATTCATAGTTGGCCACAGTACATATAAATGACACTGTGAGTCGCCGAGATCTCCGTACTTCTGCTAAGCCAGTTCTCCAGTCTTGGTGCTTCCAAAGGATGCCATGGTCCTCCTCATGTAAACATACACAGTTTTCAATAGTTTCAACGCCTCCAGTGAAGTTTGTAAAATGGGCATCAAAGTACTTGATATAACCCAAGCAGTCACATCCCTGAGGAGACCAATATCATGAGCACAATAGACACATTGCACAAATCTCTAATTAACCAATCATCCCTAGGAATCCTTAAAATTCTAACACAAGAATACAAATGACAAACCTTCTTAAGAGAATGAGCATTTTTCCCAAGGCCATCTTCCCCAGCATCAAACGCATTCTTTCTATAATGTGGGTCATTTGGATCACCATAGGGCACAACCATCTCAACAAAGCTCAACCTATGAGCAATGGGTCTTCGACCTCGGCTACCATCAACATACGCAACAGAATGTATTACTAAACCCTCTCTTGGAGTGAACCCAATACGGAAGTTCCACTGTCAACCACCAAACACAAAAAAGATCCTTGCTTAATATGTACATTTTACTAAAATAGAATATTACTACGAGATTTCACCAAAAGGTAGCTACCTTTTGCCACTCCACGTACTGCCCATTAACACGGAAGCTTGGTCCATCAGGCTGAAGAATTTGTAGCGGTTTTACATCACTTCGATCAACTCCACCCCGTGTATGACCAGGAGTGTAGTTTCTCAACGGGTCAGCAGGAGGCAGGGGAACAAGTTTGCGGTCTTCAAAGTCAAGTACTACCATATTTTGCATATCAACTAGAATATAGATGCCTTCAACTGGTCGTGCATATCCATTTTCCATTGGACTGTCACTTTCTGTCCTGCAGAATATAAGTGGTTTTGCTAATCTGCGGCTAGGAGCATCAGCTTCACTATGGTAACCAACACACCTAACAAAAATATCATGCAAATTCAGCATGTGATAAGTTCTACTGTAATACGTGTATATATGCACTTCAAAACATTTACACACGTGAACTAACCAAGCATCAACCATAACAAGATCCATATCTTCAATACCCCTCTTCTTCATAGCCTCCTGAAAGGGAGGGTGATCTTTCACAACAGCTTCGCATTCAGCATATTCCACAGCATCCTGTGATGGGAAAGAATGTGGACACATAATGTTAATCTTCTTTGGGAACATACGAAAACACACTCTAATAGAAGAAATTAAGCCATAAAGCTGTTCTGATCTGTAGGGATGGTCCATACTAGCTTACACCTGCTTCTTTGGACCTGTCACACTCGTTTTAAGGCAAATGAGGAGAACGTATCAAACATTTATAGCCTTGGCTTGAAACTTTGTTAGTGGAGATAACATATTTTCCTTATAGAAGGAGCTGCTGTTGTTTATTCCGCGGATAGCTATAATTCCTAAAATGGAAAATCATTGATTTGCTTTGTTCAGGCAATCAAAAAATCAAATGCTGTTATAATTCCCTACAATTTTTCATTAGGATGAGCCACTACAGTTTAGCGATAATCAACTTTTACAGGTGTTCTTAACAGAAAACAAGTAAAACTCTGGCGTAAGTAACATACAGTTTTACAAAGTTTTGTTCAACAGAGACAAGTGCTATCAAACTTGCATCCTGTCATCTTCCACCATCATAAGTACCCTCAACTTCTAAAGTTACTTTTCAAATAGTTGTTGAAAAACAAACAAGCCTTGTAAGACATTAATCTGCAGCACTGTTTCTATACTTCCATAAGATTATACAAAAAACAAACATCAATATAATATAACATTAGATGAAAGAATAAGAATTACCATGGGAGGCTGAACATCTTGAATAGTCCGTGATGAAATGACTTTTCCCCTATGATGTCCACCTCGAGTTGTTGCATGTACCTCAGAGAGTTCAACAATCCATAAGCTTGTCTCATTCGATTTTTTATTGTAAACCACAAGCCTAGCTCGCCTTGGAGGAAGCTTACTAGGTATTACAGCTCCACCTTTGCTTCGGGGTAACAGAGAAGGTTGGAATGGTGGAAAAAAGTATGCATCTGCAAGTGCAACAACATTTTTATCTGGTTCTGATAGAACCACCTCCACGAAACGCATACCATCTCTAACCTGAAAAGGAACGTGAAACAATTCTGATTAGTATGCCCATTCCCATGATTAAGATGATTTGAGTATAACATCATAATCCAATTAATACCTCAGGGGTCGCTCCAGCTGCCCTGACAGTTGCCACTGCCACTTTGATTTCTGCAGCAGATAATGGGTCCAAAGGATGGCTAGTTTGAGCCCTTGTGAGGATTTGGATTCCTAAAAGAGCAGAGTATATGTTTGTCAACTGCAGGCCATAAATATAAAAGCCAAATAAAAAGAAAAGGTCTTCCTTTTTATGCCTTTCCAACATATTTCAAAGCAGCATTCAGGAAGATTTTTAGATACAACCTTATGTAACTTCCAGTATGTAACGCTCACAGAGAGTATATACCATTCAGTTGCTCTGGCCATGTTACATAACAGAGCATGTAACAAGATTTTCTAACAAACTTGAAGTGATCATCTTTCCATAAACCTTTTTTAGCAACCTTATGATATTGCATATTGGATAGAGACAACATTATGATATTACATATTGGATATAGGTAAGGATAGAATTCTTATGCTTCCCATAGTACTAGAGAAATGGGAAAAAGAAAAACTCTGTGAAACAGCATAAAACGCATGCACATATCGCTCTTCTTTTCAGTCATGTGTGGTGACGGTGTGATTAGATAACTTCAGCATGGCCAAGAACATCATACACCTGTGTATTAGTGAACCAACTATCCAACAGTAAGCTCCCACAGATAATCAGTTTTATGAAACCAGACTGTCTTACAACTTATAATAAGCTTTGCTAAACCGATTTGTTCGCTATTACAGCTAAAAGCAAGATAATGGCTTGCTACCGGAGTAACAGGATGCCTGTTATGAGTAACACTGGTTGTCTTATCTGGTCTCTTCTCATATGCAAACTTGTCTTATCTGGTCTCTTCTCATATGCAAACTAGGGGTATATGGGGTATGGATACACCACAACTTCCAATTTCACCAACTTGTAAAATACTAAAATGTAGCTCTTAAACACCGACCTAATCCACAACCACCCTTCTTCTCCCTAAGCTAAACATCCAACCAATAGAAGGATTTAATTCCTTCTAGAAACAGATGTGCCAATACAATTTGGGGAAGACAAAATTCATATGCGACCAAACAAAGGTGACGAATCAACAATAGAAACACGGACCAGCAGATACCAAAATCTCACATGATGTTGAATAATATGCACTTAGAACCACATATACGGTTCTGTTCATCTATCGCCAAAGTACACGTACTAGCAAATCTCTTCATACGGCAGTATCCGTACTGATAGCTTAATCGATACAGATATACATATACGTAAATACCGATACATACAAAAAAACTTGATAACAAATCCCTACATACACATATATAGATGTTTCTGAATGCAGAGTAAGTACGAATCGACATTAAAACATATGCAAACAAAGAGAAGCAAAATTACCTTTAGTGGAAGCATTAGCGGAAGGATCATTAGCAGGATTGATCAAGGAAACGATCGACGAATTCTTGATCGGCGTCTTCTGTTCGTTGTTACGCCAGCTGTCGACGACGACGACGTCAGCGGAAACCGCCTGACGGTGGATCGGAAGTGAATCATCGGAAGAATGCGGCGCCTTTTGCGAAGTTGAGGCCATTGTAGGGGGTTAGCAAGCTCACCAAATCCACCGTAGTAATCGCAGTGCGTACAATCTACTGACATACAGAAGCAATTCTCTCTCTGTATACTAATGATACCACTCTCTCTCTCTCTATCTCCCCCCGATGCTCACTTCTTCCACTGGATCAATGAATCTTTAGATTGAAAAAAAAAAAGAAATAATGAGAGATTGCAGCAGAAGCAGAAGCAGAATCAATGGCGGAAGTAGGGTTTTTCTGGTTTGTTATGAATCTAAAACAGATTGCAGGAAGAAGGGGGGGATATATATGGAGGGAGGTGGAGAAGATGAAGACGGCTGATTTCACGTGATAAGAGGGCTTAAATGTATCTTTCTTTATACATATATGTGCATTTTATCACATTAAAGTTTTATTTCATTTATAGTGTAAAAGGAAATTCCATAAATATAAATAATTTTATTTCTTTCTTTTTAAACTAGGGGTGTTTGATTTTGAAAACCATGTGCATTGGAGAGGTATCTAATTTTACTATTCGAAACCAAACTGTGCGGGGCGGGTATCCGCACCGAACTGAACCGAAAAGGAGCGGGCACCCATGGTTCGGTTTACGGTTATCCGTTTTTTATCGACTGTTTTGATACACACAAACTATATACTAGAAAATGAAGTTGCTTTGCGACAAAGTAAAACAATCAACACAAAAAAATAAGAGTATGGAGGATTGTCGTCGATACGGATGTGCAAAAACGATCTACACCGAATCTGACCGATAAACCGATGCCAGTAGGGGTGAATGAAAAAAACATGACATGTGATGGAGATTTTCTTAATATCGAGTAATTTTTTATTATGAAGTATTAATAAATATATTTTTCTTAATAACCGAACCCAACTCGTGACTCGGCGGGTACCATTATTTTCGGGGTTTTCGGTTCACGGGTTGTTTGAGTATCGGTTTTCTTGTTTTCGAATCATACGGTTCGATTTTTCGGTTTTTTTGGGTTTTTTTTAATACCCCTACCTTTTACTGTATATTCTATCTCCAAATCTAGGGATTGTATGTTAAGAGTTATACATGAATTATGACGAAATCAGTATTTTCTATTATTTAAATTGGGTTGTATCGGATTGAAATGACATTTTTTCAAACTGTCATAATTGAGTTGGGTTGTAATTTCAAACAAGCTAACATGTACACCCCGAGGTTCTAATTGGTTACGAAATGAATAGAGCAAGCGGTCAAGCAGATATCAGTCTGGGTTCATGATCATAATATTATAATCGATAGTAACTGATTACGTAAGTGGTTTTTTTTATAAGTTCGTCTTCTACTATTTGTTTTTTTCAAAAGTTTGTTTTATGAATTTGTACAATTTTTGTTTTCACGTAAACCATAAGAATGAACTTATAAATTATTTTATCAAATGCGGGTTGTTAGAAAAAGAGCTCGAACGCAACACTTAGTGAATGACACATTGTGGTATTATTTATCGGTTCAAATCCGCATCGCTCAACCAATTTTGCGTCTTCTTTTAAGTTTTGTTTGTTGGATCTATCGTCGATATCGCATTTGGGTCGTCTATTACTATGTTAAATCTTGGTTTTTAAACAGGACCCTAAAATTTTGGGGTCAATTCTACTTGCGCTTAGGGCCCGGGTTTATAAAGCTCAATCTAAGAACCTACCTTAAAGATTTATCTAAATATTTTGAAAATCAAAAGCTGTTTAATTTCATAATTTGTCTATCACTAACAAAAACGAATCTTTGATATTCTTTTCATTTTTGTCATTTTAAAGGTCTTTTACTTTTTTTGGTTTATAAGATTTTTAATATGATTTAGGTTTAAGGTGGCGTTTGTTTCGCATAATGTGATGAAATCTGATGGAATTGAAATAAGTGTGGTGGCGTACTGGCTAAAAACCTAGGGGTGTGGTGTAATATCCCATCTACCACGGATTTGAATCCAAACGCTAGCATCTTGTGGTCAGACTTAGTTTCAGACGATCGTAATTTAATTTCCAAACTGTCAAGGATGCAATTTAGACGAAACCTAGATGAACCTTTTTCTACAAAAAAAATATTGAATCTATCTAATACAATCATTTTTCGATCATGCTCTATGACAATATGAACAATGAGATCAGTAGCGTATAAAACACTAGGATTGTTGTATCATTTGGAAAGTAGGTGAAAACGCGAATGAAACCAAAACATAAGCCAAAATAATAAATTATATCAAATAATGGAAGTATTTTTGCATTCGAGTGTTTTCCATCATTTCCTCCTACCCTATGTAACCTATTCATACATATGGAAATCGAAAATGCCACAAAATAGACCACAACACCCTAGCCCCACCCAGTGCAATGGGCTTCTTTTAATTCTCAATTGATTCCCATAACCAATCTTAGCGGTCCTTTATGATTGCTCCATGTTTTTTTTAATAAAAAGCCGTATTGACTGTAATTGACCTGTTAAAATTCTAGGGATTCAAAATATCAATAAGAACTTAGATAATTGATTGGATCGTGTATGAAATACTTTCCATAATCTATAATTCGACCCCATAACCTGGGGTTACACGAATTTAGATTTAGGATAATCCAATAATTCAATCCGGATTTCAGGCAAATCCAAGATTGGTAAAGGTGGTGGTTAATTAGGTTGATTAACTAAAAAGGTGGTTGTTAATTCGGTTAATTAACTAAAAATGTGGTAGCTAATTCGGTTAATTAAAGAGGAAAATGTTGCATATGTTGGGAAAAGATATGACAATTCATTTTCCTTGGAAAATAAATGATGCAATGGTTCAACATATATGGAGTCTGTTTTAGGTTGGAGTGCCCCACACCCCGCAAGGGTGGCCCCCTTGACCCCGTGTTCTCGAATTCATATTAGCTTATCCAAGTGTGCATTCCGCACCTTCGAACTCGAATTAGTCAATACTAAACTCAACTTGTCTCATATTAATCTTGACTACACCAAATGAGTAAATGTCACTAAAATCACCAATATTCCTCCCCATTTTAGTGTAATCCTGTATTAACTAAAAGTTCAAACATAAAATTAAACTCATGCATAGATGAAAATATCTAGAAGATTGAATTTCTACATCAGTATAATACACATTCCAAATACTCGAGAATCAGAGTGTCCAAGGATTAAACCCATAAACTCATTTGAATAATTGAAGATACCATACACATAAGTAATACACAAAATCTAGTGTTTACACTTGACACTATTACTAAGCCATGTGCCTCATCCATTCATGAGTTCATAAAAATCCAAGCCCAAGCTTTCAGAAGCGGCGACACTTCACACTCACATGGGTAATCCTTTTACTCCATGCATCTACACCTGCACTTTTTCAACCATTAAGAAGTATATTCAACCTAACTCTAATCTGCAAGACTAAGCACATACCTTGGCATGATGTAGAGAATTCCAAAAGTAAGCTTTCCACATTGAATTCAACTCCTAACATTGTATTAAAAGGGAATTGGGTATCTCACCTCAGAGATATCAAACGGGCCTTAAACCCATCCCTAGAGCTGACTTATTTACCAAGCCATAACTGATATCCTTTAGTCAAGTGATCAGCTAGATTATGTTGTGATCGAAAAATACAACGAAGATAATCCCATGAGTGATCAACTCAATTACCATATTATGTCTAACACCCAAATGTCGTGACTTTCCGTTATACACTTGACTATATGTTTTTGTCAAAATGGCAACACTATCATAACGTATAGAAATGGGTGAGATTGGTTTTGACCACAAAGGAATCTCATAGATAATATTTTTTATTCATTTTGCATCTTTTCCTTCAGCAGATAGAGCTACAAATTCATATTCCATTGTTGAATTGGTAATGCAAGTTTGCTTTTTAGAGGCCTCAGAAATTGATCATCTTCCAAGTAGGAACACCTATCCACTTGTGGAGGAGTAATCTTCAGAATTGGTAATCCAACTTGCATCTTAGTATCCTTCAATAACAGAAGGAAATCCCATATAAGACAAACCATAGTGTTTGGTTTTCTTTAAATATTTTAGCACCCGTCTTATAGTTTGCCAGTAATGAGTATTGGAATTACTTGTAAATCTACTTAATTTTCCTACAGCAAATGCAATGTCCAGCCTAGTACTAGTCATGACATATAGTAAACATCCAATGACTTTTGAATGCTCTAGTTGTAAAAACGCTTGACCCATATTGGGCATACGTTTCATACTCAGATCAATAGAATTGTTAGTCGGGGAACAAGATGAACATTTGAACTTCTTTAGATAATGAGATTGCGAGACAGAAATTCCTAGACATTCATGCTTATTCCTGATTCAGGTACACTTCAGTCTCCCCTATATCATTTATAGAGATACTGGAATACAAGAACTCCTTAGTCATATCAACTTGTTTTTGGTCTATTCCGAAAATTAACATGTCATCTACATAGAGACAAATGATTACTCCTTGACAAATTCAGCAGAGAAAAACAATGTATGCTTTCGTATTCGTATATACTCTGCAAATATCGAACTTGGTACATATATAAAACACCAACAAACACATCTTTTCGAAAAGGTGGGGGTTAATTCTGTTGATTAACTAAAAAGGTGGTAGGTGATTCAATTAATTAAGGAGGGAAATATTGCATCTGTTGGGAAAAGTCGCATATGCTGGGAAAAGATGTGACGATTCATTTTACTTGGAAAATAAATGATGCAATGGTTCAACATATATGGAGTATGTTTTGGGTCAGGGTGCTGTTCCGCACCCCGCAAGGGGTGGCCCCTTGAACCTGTTTTCCTGAGTTCATATTAACTTATTCAAGTGTGCTCTCCGCACCTCCAAGCTCGAATTGTGGCCAATACTCTCAACTTGTCTCATATTAATCTTGACTATACTAAATAGCTAGATGACACTAAAATTATCAACACTGACCAAACCTTAACTAGTGCCAACCGATATTATGATCCCATTTCCCATCCATGGTAGATTCCAAGACTTTTTTTATCATACCATTAAGATCATCAAAAGTTTATGTTTCTATGTTAACATTTGTAATATATGTTTATAAATAAAAATGTGTTGTTTTAAAATTAACAAATGAATATAACTCCACTATAACACTATTTAATATACAGTGACCAACAAATGTAATTCATAAAATTCTCATAGATTCATTTGCTTGTATTATCAATAATTTATAAACAAGTCATTTATTGTTCTTAACCCCCCCCCCTTAAAAAAAACCCCTCAACATCATCTCTCTTAACTTTCATATTCATATATTTGGCATCATCTAAGACTTAACAATTTTCATAAGATATCTGAAACACATCGTGATCCATTTAATCAAGGTTATCAAGATCGGGATCCTACCTAGGATCGTTTTCGTCTTCGTAAGATCGGATCGTAAAATCGGGATCGTAAGATCCTACTACAAGTCAATATAAATTTTTATAAGACCCTACTTCAAATTTCGAAATAACATAAATCCAACAATACAATATTGCATACATCCAAATTTCAAAATAACATATATCCATATTTCAAAATAACATATATCCATATTTCAAAATAACATAGTCCCAACAATATTCAAAATAACATAGTCCTAACAATATTCAAAATAACATAGTCAAAATGGTAGCTATTTTAGCTTTTTTCNTTGTTTTTCAATTGAAGTCAGTAAGTTTAAATGTTATAATAAAAAAAATATCAAAGATGAAGGGTGATTTATTGTATTATATAAAGGTAGGACCGGATCTAGATCCGATCTTAAGATCCTACCTAGGATCTTACGATCTTACCTGAGATCTTACCATTTAAGGATCCTACATAGGATCCGGCTAGGTTTTTTCTGGTGGGATCGTGGGATCCTCAGATCCTACGATCAGGATCTAGATCTTAACAACTATGCATTTAATGAGTATTTCTTATCTTATTAGACATGTAAATTAAAGAGTACATGGCTTTTACAGTAAAAACTAAAAAGCTTATAACCTTTACAACAGAACATTAAAGTTTCACAAAATTAAAGTTTGATGAAAGGTTCCTCTGTTCTCTTTTTTCCATTAGCCTTTTAATTTACTTACGTATTTATTTATTCTAACAAAATAACTTATTCTACTATTACTATAAAACATTATAAGTATTTAATTATTAGTTAAAATTTCTTTCAATAATCATAATACTTGATAGTTTTGCGATAATTGATTCACTAGGTTCATACAAAACATTTTCTTATGAACATGACAAAAACTTAGGTCTTTGGAGTAAATCATGACCTTTAAGATGATAGTGTTTGTCATACTTTGAACAAATAACTGATTAATTTATTAACCTTAACCTTATGTACTGAATTATTGTAAAAAAATTTTTGAAAAATAATGGTATCAAAATGATAGAGAATTATCTACTAAATCATCTTAAATGTATTAAATTGTATCCTCCCCCGTATTTACATGTAGTGTTGAAACATGTTTTTGTTGCATGGAGTAATAATAACTAATTTTTATGGTGTTAAGTTGTCGGATTATAATACTCAATAATATAATAAATAAGAATAAGAACATGAAAGTAATTCGGTTATACTATTTGATAAATTATTTAACATAAGAAGATAATATTTAAAGAATCAGATAATCATAAGTATAATTAGATTAGCCAAGCAGATAAACAATTTATAGATGTTTGAAATATAAGCTTTAAAAAGGCACATTTAAATATGAGACAATAAAAGAAAAAAAAAACATTGAACCAACGAACGACTACCACGAACACACATACACATGCACGCCGGACTCCGGCAGTATCGGGCATCCACGAACAGCCCACTAATTGGTCAATGTCCTGACCCAGCTTACGCTAGACCTAGAGCCCAAACATAGTCTTAGACTGGGCGGGGAGACAGCTCATTCAATGACCAACCAGGTCAAGGCTGGGTACTTCTCATGTCCTCAATTAACTCCCCTTATGATCGAACCCGAGTAGACTCATATAAATACAAACTAATTATATATAATATGATATATTTTTTATGGGGTGGGTTCAAATGTGAACCACTTTTTGGTTGTGAACGTGAGGACAGCCGAGAGCG
>LUCG01134253.1:0-17291 GCA_001633085.1 Carthamus tinctorius
AAGCAAATAATATGAACTCATAACGCAGACCGTGCAACAGTTGATGAACGGGCACCGGCAAGATGACTCCGAGTAAGTAACTGGTGAAGTTTCACCGCGTTTAAGCACCGCTTTCCACTGCTGGTTCATACAATTCCTCCCTCCAACTGGCAGTTCTGACCTCTCTAAGCTTNTTGGCTTGAAGGCAGTATTTAAAAAGTGAAATTCGTCCAACCTCGCGATCGCGAGGCGGCAACCTCGCGACACGAGCCACTTGAGATGCCCTAAAATCACTTTCTTGAATATTCTAGAATCTTCTAATCCAGGTTGACTTCTCTTTCGCGACACTAGACACTTCTTTCGCAACGCCAAGTGGACAGCATGAAGGAATCTTCTAGAATCTAGGCACTCTCGCATCGCCAGACTCGGGTCTCGCGATCACGAGAGTCTTCTGTCTCACTTTATCTTCATTTTTCATGCTTTTTCACTTATTTTCTTACTTTTATGAACACGAGCCTCCAAGACCTTCTAAACTGAAAAGCAAGAACTTTCGGAAGTAAAATGTACCAAAAACAGGCTAAAATGGGATAAAACCTTATAAACCAGAACGACCAAAACATGTATAATTTTGAAGTTATCAAGCAGCCAACCTTAAATCTTCAGAGCCTAGCCGTAGAGTTATCTCGAAGTCTTTCTTTGAGTTGTAGATAACTTGTGCTCTCATCACTTCCACCAGTCTTCTGAGAGAAATGGCATAGTACCGATTCTTATCCATCTATCTGTTCAGAATATTGTAGAGGAATGGTAGGTCGTAAACACAGAGGTTATGAAGGTTTGCGTCCGTGAACTTGTATTTTCTCTGATCCTCTCTGATAACCTCGTACTTCGTATAGTAGAGAGTTTTGTTGACAAGGGTTCCAATTTTGATCCCTGGGAGCTCTATGATGGCCAGAGGAGAGAAGACTTGAGGCATGGGCTTAGTCATCTTAACAAACTTCATTTTGGCTTCATCGCTTGGCATACCTGTCAACTATGGGTCGTACAGAGGTTCAGAGTCAACAGCAACATATAAATAGGAGTGAACTTCTTCCAATGATGTTAGAGGCTCTGTGTGAGGGGCCTCTGATCTCAGAATCTTGTTCATCCTTTCGATGATTTCCTCGACTCTGCCTGTTGTAATCTGTTCACCAGAGGCAACCTCCTTTAGTATGTTCTGTTGGTTTCCTTTTGCAATAATTGGATTGATATTACCAGCCAAGGTATCGAAGGTCCCTGTTGATGTGTCTTCTTCTACGATCACAGGCATTCTAGAAGAGGAACCTTTTCCTACCCTTGGCTGTAAGATCCATGGGCTAGGAGTTTGACTTTTTGTATCTTTGACAGAAGCTTTGAGCGCTTGGAGGAGTTCTGGATCTTACTTTGATCACTACCAATCTTTAATCCTTGAAAATCACCATATGAGCTGATAGAAGTGGAAGAAATGTCATCAGAGCCATCAGAGTCGTCATCAGAGTTGTCTTCTGTGACTTTTCCATTGCCTTTGTCTTGTCTAGAGAGGGGGCCTTCTTTGGAAGGCTTACCCCTTTGGACTATTTATTGGCTGAGGATACGATCATAAGTGGCTTATGTGGCTTCTGAGATGCATTCTTCTTTGATTTCATCCCCCCCTCATGGTGATCAGGGTCATTATCTCCCTGATCATCATGCTTCTTCTTGGCAGCGTCAGTGGCACAAGTATTGGAAGAGGCTTGAGGAATTCGGTTCAGTAATTGTTGGACAACCTCTTCCAATTTTTCGATAACCTTCTCCGTAGAGAGAACATCAGCATTAACGTTCAGATTGGTGTTAAACTTGATCGCACTAACAGACGGCTGTAGAGAAGATCGAAGAGTATGACCTGCGGATGCCAGAGCCTTTGTTGAATTTCGGATATGGGCAGCAGTAGAGTGATGAGAAGCTCTGACCTCATGAAGAAGAGAGTTGTTGGTTGCTCGAACAGAATCCGCGAGAGCCTCTACCATTGCTTCAAGGTCTCTGCGAGTGGCGAGATGATTGCCATTTGCCTTTGAGGAGGAGGACTCTTGACCAAGAACCATGGTAGAGGTAACCATGCTCTTGATCTCATCCCTGAACTCGGAGTAGTCTCTGTATCCTGAGTGGCTACACCCACAACATAATTGCCAGCGACTTTTGTGAGATCAGTCTTTAGCTTCTGAATGGATTCATCGGTAAGGGTGACAGATTGAAGTGCATTACAGAGATCATCTTTGGATACGACAGAGCTCTGAAGGGCCACCAGTTGTTTTTGAAGGTCTGAAGTGGTGGTGGTAAGCGCCTTCAGAGCCTCTGCATTTGCCTTGAGCGCTGCTGCAATACTGGACTCTGTGGGAATGGTGGTCGAGCTTTTCAACTCTTCCAATTTTGTGAATACCTCTGTGGTGAAGGTTTTAAATTCCTCCTTCGTCACATAGGTACTTAGAGGATCATTCAAACTAACACATGGTTTGAATTGAGCCTTGGAGTATAAGGCGCCCTCAGAGGCTGCTTTGGGATAGCCATCTCGGGGTCTTCATCGGATCCTTGAACTCGCTTTACAGCAGAGCCTACCAACGTTCTGTTGACATCATGCTTGGGGGATGGTTCAAAGCCATTCCCGACAGAGCGGTCCAGTGGAGATTTTAGATGTTCAAGATCCATAACCTCGGTGTTCCTCACTGATGCCTCTGAAATATCATGCTTACACTCATTTGTGTAGAAGCAACGAATGCTTATATGCAGGGAGGTATCAAGTCCTTGGGCAATTGGACCATTATTGTATCATCTCCATCCTTTTGAGAGGATGAAGTGAGAGAGGGTTCCCGGATTAAACCTACAGAGGACCAATAATCGTCCTCTGAGGGGCTGGATGGGTCAGGGATCGGAGTGTGCGCTCCTTTTTCAATAGAAGATCCCTCTTGAACAGGGCTTCTAGACTTATGGGTAGCACTGGGAGTTGGGCTTGGTTATGTGCCAATGACATCTTTTTCTCCTTTACTCGGTCCCTTAGTATTTTTTACTCCCTCATTTCCTACATCTGTTCCACCCTTAGCCTCTTTTGCACCCTCTGTTGTCTCCAGAACTTCCTCTTTTTGGCTCTTTGTGAAGCCAATAACATCAACAATGTTATGTTGATTGTGTGAATCATCCTAGTGGATTGTAGAAGCCTCTTTTCAGTTTCTTTGTTGCCTACAGAGGCTTCCTTCTCACTTTCAGAATCTTTGAAGAGCAGTCTGTACAATTCTTCTTCTTTTTTCTTGTCAAGATTCGATTGAGAAGCAGCTGCTGTCTTTGCCTTCTTGCGTACTAGAGAAGTTTCTATTGACTCCCCTAGACTAGCCACCTTTTGGGTCACCTCTCTATGACCTGCACCTTGGGCAGTATCCTCCTTTTCTTTTGTAGAGAAGGTGCTCGAGGAGAAATAGGTGCCTCTGGAGTGGCTCCCCTTCTAGGGGATTCCCGAATGAGAATTAGCTCAATGACTTCTGTGGCCATGCCCTTCTTGGACTTCATCTTCGGAGGAGGAGGAGGAGGACTAGATGGACCCTCTGCTTCTGCGGGCCTCTTTTGGGGTTTCATTTTTCTGTTCTTCGGTAATACCTCACCTCTATCTACTCTCTGCGGCCTGTTTTCCTCACTCTGTTCATCGACCTCTATTGGCCCCTCCTGTACACCCTCAGCTCTCCTTGGAAATATCACAATAGATCCTACTTGGAATCCTATGCGTGGAGGGGTTACAGGCACCGGCTCTGGTGTCCTGTATCCATGAATGTTCCTCTCCCTACGTCTCTCTGATAGGTAACCTAGCATCATCTTCGATAGGGGTCTCTGTCGAGTGTATCCAAGCTCGTGCACAGTCGGCTTGAATTCCTTCATCTTGTACAATTTGGCAGAGGGCTCTGCAGCTGGAAGCTCTGTGGCCAATTGGTCGGCGAATAGGAGACCAACAAACCTCTGTAGTACAAGGTTGGGGTGTGCCACAGTGTCCTTCTTCTCGGCACTCTTCGTGGTGGCACATTTCTTCTTGATGATCCCAACGATGTCACCAAATATGAGTTGGGCAAAGTCTAGAGAGAGATTGAAGTAGATCCCACAGACAATGCCTAGCATGGCATTGGAGCTCTGATCGTGGCTTCCAACCTTCCCTGTCAAGCAACAGTTGACAATGGAGAATAGAGTATTCCAGACTGGTGGCAATCCCTTCCTTTTGAATTGTGTGCGTTTGGTGATTGATTCTTTGGAAACATAGTGATGGAACTTAAGGAACTGCAGAAGCTCCTTCCCCTCTAGGGCTGGAGAGTATCTCTCAAGTTCAAGGTCATCGAGAGTGGGTAGTCGCAGAGCCTCTATGAGAGTATTCACATTGAAGTGAAGAGAGAGAAACGGGTCCATGTTAGGGTATGTGGCATAGCCAACTATGCTTTGGCCAACGTTGTCCAGATCAACCACACGAGCGCTGAGGATGAATTGGGATAGATAGGTTTCAGGTACCTCCCTTTTTGCAGTAAGGGCGTAGTAAATAGGATGGTGTTAGAGGATTTTCAGTAGTGGTTGGGCAGCAGCTGGAAACCCATCGTGTGAGGGGTTCAGGTAGTAGTTGTTTGGATTCTTGGTGAGAGTGATGGTCTCGTAACGGTTGTTCAGCAAAGAGATTGCGTGTGTTGAGAGTCCTTGTGATTGAGCAACTTCTTGTGATTGAGCATTGTTGCCAGATGCAATGGTGTTAGAGGAAGATGAGGCCATTGGAAATGATTTGCATTTGATCAGAGGTTGCAGGTTTTTGCCGGAGTTCTTTGAGAGTATCTTGAAAGCGTAAAGAATGAAATGAAGGGGATAAGGGGTACTTATAGTGAGAGGGAAAATAGATTATTTGAACCTAAACGATTATTTAAGAATTGTAATGAGTGGTAACATTAATGGGACATGACTCAAGAAATAAAGTTTCAGAAACGACCTCTCATATTTTGCCACGTGTCTCTCTGAGACGCACGTTTAATGATGTGCGCCCCAATTTTCTTACAAGCGCGTAGCTAACTTTTACCTTTATCCTCTTAACCACGCGCACCATATCAGAGATGAGAACTATAAAGTGAGTTCCCACAGAGGCCTAATGGTCTCACAGAGCCTCTATGATATGTGTGGGGCCTTCTTCGATTTCACCTTTGTTTTAACCTAAACATTTGAAAATCCTTAAGAAGAGTGAGTGCTTGTTCAGAAGCTCAATTCTTGAAGAGCCTCTGTAGGAAGCAACAGAGGATCTGTAGGAGTGAGTTCTGTATAAAAGACACTAAAAGGTTTTGACACTCTTTAAGGTTTTGATTTTTAAGCACAAACTCCCCCTGCAAGCTAGCTTCCTTAGCTTTTCTGAAAAAATTTGAAAATCCTATGAAGAATGAATCTTATCCTAGAAGCTTTATCTTAAAGAGCCCCTGTGAGTGATCGCAGAGGTTCTGTCATGAAAAGTGTTGTTTTGAAAGATTGAAAAAAGTTTTGCATTCTTCAAAGGTTTTATCTGTTGAAAGAATACTCTCCCCCTACGAACTTGCATTACTGGCAAAGCTCCCCCTTGAACTAACAACCAAGTGAAAAGATTAATCAAGAATAAACATAATCAAGCAAATATTTACAAATAATTAATAACAACTATAATCCCAACTTAATGTTCTGGATTGAGCATACCAATCTCACTCACAAGAAAAGTAAATCTCTTTTCATCAAGAGCCTTTGTGAATAATTCAGCCAATTGATATTGAGATGTCACAAAGTACGTCTCAACATTCTTCTTCAACATGATGTTTTAAGAAATGATACCTTATGTCAATGTGCTTTGTCTTTGAGTGTTGTACCGGGTTGGCAGAGATGGCAATTGCACTTTTGGAGTCGCAGAGGATTGGAATCTTGTCAATCATGTACCTATAGTCGCGTAATTGGGTCCTCATCCACAGATCTTGGGAGCAACAACTTGCTGCTGAGACATATTCTGCTTCTGCAGTGGATGTAGAAACACATTTTTGCTTCTTGGATGACCAACTTACCAACTTCCCACCTAGAAATTGACAACTTCCAAAAGTGCTCTTTCTGTCCAACTTGCATCCTCCATAGTCTGAATGTATATAAGTAAAGAGATCAAAACTAGAATTCTTAGGATACCAAAGGCCAAGATTTTTGGTTCCTTTGAGAAATCTAAAAATTCTTTTGATAGCCGACATATGTGAGTCGTTAGGATCAACTTGTTACCGTGCACAAAGACAAGTTGAAAACATGATGTCAAGTCTACTAGCAGTAAGATATAGAAGTGAACCTATCATACCTCTATAGAGTTTGCACTCTACAGACTTACCACTAGGATCAGAATGAAGCCTTGCTCCAGTTGCCATGGGAGTCCTCATGGGGGATACCTCAGAGAGCTTGTACTTTGAAAGAATATCATGAACATACTTTGATTGATTGATGAAGATGCCCTCTGTGGACTGTTTGACTTGCAATCCTAGAAAGAATGTGAGTTCTCCCATCATGCTCATCTCAAACTCACTCTGTATCAAGGTTTCAAATTCCTTGCATTGAGAATCATCAGTAGACCCAAAAATGATATCATCAACATAAACTTGAACAAGCAAAATGTCATCTCCCTTTCTTTTATAAAATAAGGTTATATATGTGGTACCTCTGCCAAAATCATGTTCAATGAGAAAAGTAGAGAGACGTTTATACGAGGCTCTAGGAGTTTGTTTCAACCCATACAATGCCTTGTCTAAGAAATTGACATGGTTAGCATATTTCTCACTTTCAAAGCCAGGTGGTTGTTGAACATACACCTCTTCATGTAAATTGCCATAGAGAAATGAAGATTTGACATCCATTTGGTAAACTTTGAAGCCTCTATGAGCTACAAAGGCTAAGAAGATTCGGATGGCTTCAAGTCTTGCCACAGGGGCAAAGGTTTCTTCATAGTCGATTCCTTCTTCTTGACAATACCCCTTGGCAACAAGTCTTGCCTTGTTTCTGATTACTACACCATCTTCATCCTTCTTGTTTCTAAAAACCCATTTAGTGCTAATTGCAATCTTTCCTTTTGGTAAAAGCATCAGGGTCCAGACATGGTTTCTTTCAAATTGAAGCAGCTCATCTTGCATGGCTTCTATCCAAAATGGATCTGACAGAGCTTCTTCAACTTTCTTTGGTTCTAACTCACTCACAAAGCATGAAAATAGACAAAAGTTGGCAGTGGCTCTTGTTTTGACTCCTTCTGAGGGATCTCCAATGATTTGATTCTGTGGATGATTTTTTGTCACATTTGGAGGTTGAACATTTGTGGATTCTGGGGCTTGATCTGCAGCATGATCAATTGATGGTTGAATTGTAGGTTCAGTGTGAACTTCTGTAGTGCTTGCTGAAATATTTGGTGTTTCAGTGTGAGAGGCTTCTAGAGAATGAGATTGTGATGGAGAATTGGAGGGACCAGATATGGAGGTTTCTATGTGCTCAACTTCTGTAGTGGGTTCCACATAAGCTCTATGGTTTGTTGCAGAGGCTCTGTTGTCCTCTGTCGCTTCATCATCATACCATTCTGTGAATAATTCTTCTAATTCTTTTGAGATGGAAGCATCTTCTGACTTGTTAGCTTGTTCTCTCAACTCTTTGGTGATCTAATCTGAGATTATCTAAAAAGTATCATCAAATGAAACATTAGTACTTACTACAACAGTTTTGGTTTTAAGTAAATATGTTCTATAAGCCACAGTGTCCCAAGGGTAGCCCACAAAGATAGCCTCATCTGATTTGGCTTGGAACTTCCCTATAGACTCTCTGTCATTAAGAACATAACACTTGCATCCAAAAACATGAAAATATTTAATGTTTGGCCTTTTGCCATGAAGAAGATGATATGGTGTCTTTTCAAATATTTTGACCACCAATGATCTGTTCTGAGTATAGCATGCAATGGAAACAGCTTCTGTCCAGAATATTAGTGGAAGACCAGAGGCATTGAGCATGGTTCTGGCAGCTTCAACTAGAGTGCGATTCTTTCTTTCTACAACTCCATTCTGTTGTGGAGTTCTGGGAGCTGAGAAGTTGTGTGTGATTCCTTCTGATGAAAGATATGCATCAATCCTTGAATTTTTGAATTCAGTCCAATTATCACTTCTTAAAACTTTGATCATGCACTCATGAAACACTTGAAGTCTCTTTAGGAGATTTGTTGCGGTTGACTATGTGTCGAAATGGGTAGAGGCAATTGCTTGCCCGCACAATGATGCAAAAACGGTGATAAATTTTCTACAAAAAAAATATTTTTGTCCATTTTGGAACCCCTCGCGCTTTAATTAGTGACGAATGGACACATTTTATTAACAAAATGTTGAGTGCGGTACTCACTAAATTCAACATCCAACATCGAGTGGCAACCACTTATCATCCGCAAACGAATGGGCTTGCCGAACTTTTGAATCGTGAAATTAAAACAATTTTAGAGAAGGTTGTCAAGCCCAACCGTAAAGATTGGTCACTTAAATTGGATAATGCTCTTTGGGCATACCGCGCCGCGTACAAACACCTTTGGACATGTCACCGTATCGTATCATGTTTGGGAAGGCTTGCCACCTACCGTTGGAATTAGAGTATAAGGCATTTTGGGCCATAAAAGAACTAAATTTGGCGGAGGATACCGCGGGAATTAAGCGAAACTCCAACTTGTTGAGTTGGAAGAAATTGGACACCAAGCCTACGAGAATGCCAAAATTTATAAAGAAAAGGCAAAAATGTGGCATGATCGTCGGATCAACCAACGAATTTTCTTTGAAGGGCAAAAGGTGTTACTTTTTAATTCTCGCTTAAAATTATTCCCGGGTAAACTCAAGTCCCGTTGGTCTGGTCCTTTTACTATTGACAAAGTCAGTCCGTACGGAACTCTTGATTTGGTGAATCCTCAAGATGGGAGTACTTTTAGCGTAAACGGTCACCGGGTTAAGCACTACCTTCCCGAAGGGGTGCCTAATTCCGGTGGACTTTCTCATTAAGCAAGTTTCTTGGTTAGCAATAACCCTTGTAAATAGTTAGGATTTAATTTTCTGTCTTTGTCTTATTTTTCTGCAGGTTTTAAATTTTCAGGTTTTGAAGTAAGAAGTCACCACAGTGGAAGCAAAGCCGTGGTCAAACAGGTTTGACTAAGTGGAGGGAGGATTTTTGCTGTTGGGTAAAGGTGGTAGCTGGATAAAACGTGGTAGTCTCAATCCAAATAATGTTTCAGATTTTATCTTTTCCAAAGTCATACATTTTGCATAAAGTTCAATTGTGGAAAGTCTTAGTTTATACTTTCAAAAAACTTAAAAGGGACTTTACACCATTGTGTACTTCAAATAAAAAGAGAAGGCTGATTTTTATCCCTTAGTTAATACCCCCATTTTTTTCCTCTTAGCCACCCTACCAACCTACCTTATCATTTCAACTTTCATCTAACCCACACTCAACCCAAATTAAAAGATCCCTCTCAATACTCACCCTTTCACTTTCCCTCTACTCTCAAAAGCCACCTAAACACCCTAAAGACCCTCACACCCCACGCGTACATTATCACCCCCATTTTCAGAAACTCCAAACACCATCACCCTACAACCCACACTTCTCTCTAACACCATGGGATGACCTAAAGTTCCAGCGAACGGCCGAAAAACCACCAGAGAAGAACGAACGGAAGAGCACCGTCGGATCACCCGACGGCGTGGGGCTGCCGGAGCCTCTTTACCCACATCCTCCATCGGAGAATCTATCATCACCGCCGACCCTTCTGTGGTCGTTGTTGACGCTCCGTTCGACGGAGAAATCACCACCACTCACGCCACCTCTTCTTATGTCGCCGTCGACATTTTGTCTAGTGGCGGAACCACCGCTCACACCGTCGCGGCCCACCATTCCGCCGTTGACCCTCGCCTTCTGTTGCTCCCTCTTCCATAGCACTGACACCACCTTTTCCAAGCCGGCTCAGCACGGACTCCATCGATCATGACCCACCAGTCGATGACCACGACGTACCACAGTAACTTTTTGGTTATTTCTTAAACTTTGGATGGTTATTTTGGTTGTTCTTTATCGCTTGTTCTTTTGGGTATCTTGTGATTACTAACTCTAAACCTTGCCGTCTTTTTGGGAAACTTTGGTTGCTGACTTTCTTTGATATAACTTTAGTTAGGCATGGCTTATGTTATTATATGGATTATTCTTATTTTTAGGTGTACCTTTCTCGCTTGATTTTCGTTGTTATGGTTTGAGATGATGTAGGTCATCTTTCAATACACATGACCAATACACATCCTTTGTAGCCCACACATTAACCTCGTTGGGACCTCTCTCAAGCGATGAGGACATCGCTAATCTCTAAAGTTTGAGGAGGAAGTTACCCGGTTACCCGTTTCACCTTTTTAACCCATTTCACTGTCTCATTTATAGTTAATTTTCCATCAAAAATTAGCTATACTTCAAAAAAAAATACAACCACAAAAACCCATTTCAAATACCCACCCAAAAATAGTTATTTTCCAATAAATTTAACTACAAAAAAAGAGAAGAAAAACGGGAGAGAAAAAGCTATTCCGATCCATAAATCTCTCCCCCCTTAAAAAAAAAAGAGGAACCAAATAAGTTGTAGGAAGTCAAGGTGTTACGTCAAGAAAAATATTAGCCATATTTTTGAAACCCAAAGAAGCCCTACGGATCAAACCTAACAATGCGAGAAGGCAAGAAGGTGTACATCATGAAAGACGAAAATGTAAGCCATCTATAATTCCAACTTTGTTTCCATTCCCTTATCTTTTCTTTCTAATCTTTTTCGTCTCATCTTAACCATGTCTTTGTTTTTCTTTTGTTTCGTTTTCTCATTACTCGAGGACGAGCAATATCTCAAGTTTGAGGAGGTGATAACCCTCAATTTTTTCAGTTTATTTATCGTCTTTTTGAGCTCTTTTTATTCCTTTTACCCACCTAAAAATACCCATTAGAACCTATTTACACTTCATTTGTCTAAATCATCCTTTAAGTTTTGAAATATCTAAAAAGTTACATTTTTGGTACTATTGGTTTTGTGGCAAGTTCACCACAGCTGGTGCAGGTTGCAGTAAATCCTTTTAGGGATATCATTTCCTCATTTGTGAAACAAGAGAAAGTCAACCATTGGAAAGAAAGAAGCTACCATTCATGAAAGGGTGAAGAGAAGACAACTTGGAGAAAGAAGCTTTCGAAAGGGAAAAAGATGCTTGGAAAATGAAAAAAGGTTAATAGTGTTTAAAAGGTAGCCATGCTCTAAAAGCAACCAATGGAAGAGAACCTACTTTTTGACCATTTCAACTATAAAAATGAGGCAAGACTTTGGAAGAAAGCATCACTATCACTATCCATTATCATTCTGCACTTCATTTACATTCAACATTCTCTCTAGCTTAGTAGTTTTATATTCTAGCACTTAGTTTTAATTTTTGCACTTCTAATTTCTGTTGTAGTGTATTGTTCCCGCAGTGGTGACTTGTCGCCACAGCCGAACATTTTTATCTTTATGCAAGTTATGTTTTTGTTCTTCTACATTTCTATTTTATTTTTAATCATATGCAGTAGCTAAACCCCACCTTTGGGTACGGGTGTAAGCTAACCCGAGAGGCAAAATGTAACACTTGGGTGTTTTCATCTCTTGCTTATTTTTCGGTTTGGTCATTCAAGTTGAAGCTTTAGCTCAACGCGGACAAGCCGATCACTTGTGTGTGTTAATATAGATCTTGACCTCGATAGGGGCGGATCCGAATACGGCTTGAATGATGCAAGGTGTAATAACCCAAAAGTTATTGGGCTAATTGTTTAGGAAGGGAATAAATCTGGGCTTGGCCCATGACTTAATAAAGAGAAGAGTGGGCTCAGGCCCATCCTATGTATATTAAGGATGACGCTGTATATTTCCATTTTAGGGTAAAAATCTATTGAGAGAGTGTGTGTGTGTGTCGCATCAGTGCAAAAAGGGAAAAGAAGAGCAGTCAAGAGGAGAGGTCGATCCATAGCTTTTTCTTGCAGTAGGGGCTTCATTTCGGTAAGGATTCTCATTCTAATTGATATTAGTTAAGGTAAATTCGATTTTGGGTTGATTTAGAGTAAGATTTATACCTGTTTTAGACTAAAATCGCGAAGTCTGGAGGTTTTCCCAACTGTCCGACTCGGAATCCAGTTTCCCGACTCGTATTTCGAGTTGTCCGATTCGGATTAGCGAGTTGTCCAATTCGGACTAGTTGTCCGATTCGGATTAGTGAGTGATCCGATTCGGATTAGTTGGTTGTCCGATTCGGACTAGTTGTCCGATTCGGATTAGTGGGTTGTTCGACTCGAATCAGTTTCTTATTTAGGAGTAGGTCGAGGGGTTTAAGTATGTCATTCGGATTAAGAATTCTCGTAAGAATTTTTGTACCTTTTACCCTGTAGGTGTGCGGTTAAAGTGATTCGGGAGTTCTACCAGCGACCAGGTGAGTTTTCCTCACTTTGACAGATACTTTTAAAGAAAGAGAGAACTCTTGCATTATCGTTTTACATTGTTAACTATTGTCTCTGGAAAGGTATTTACAGACTTGCATGTGCATCTGCATGGCATGATATGCATTCTTGCCTGGGGTGGGGCATGTACTGGCCAAATCGAGGAGGTGTGACCCCAAATCGGGCAGGTGTGAGCCCTTGCGTTGCCACAGATGTGCATGGGATATAACACGGTGAGGGCCAGTACATGTGTAGAGAGTGTGAGCATAAAGCATGTGTTTAACTGATTTCTTTAAATGCATGTTTTACTTATGAACTATGAAACTTTTCCGAAAGGATAATGATGTTGCTTTTGGGGGAACTCACTAGATCTTTGTCTAACCCACGTTTTCAAACTAAACAGTTTCAGGTAGACCAGGGGGCGGATAGAGGTAAGGGCAAGGCTTGAAGCCTGTTACCAGAGAGAGTGTAGCCGGCACCCCTTAGTTGTTCGTTGATGCTTCTCAGTTGCTAGTTACTATACTATTGATAGATGTTTATTCAGAAATTTTGTAACCCGTATTTTGGGAAGACTTATATATTATGTTAGTTTTATTTTCGTAAGTTATGGGTTGTTACACAAGGAGAGTTTGAGAAAACCTTCAATAATCACATAGAGATATGGGTTTTTGCATAATTAAACTAAGGTCCAAACGCTGGTCGAGAAGTGTGTCATAGAGATATGCGCATCTCTCTATACTGGTAGCGCTAGGATCTATAAGGTTCACTTAGGGAGATTAACAAACCGGAAATAAGCACTTGCGTAAACTTTATGACGAAACTGTTATCACAACTTGTACAATGGAGCTTCGAGAGGAGGAAGTTGTACGAGACCCATTTGTGACCAGTCAAGTTAACCATTTTTGTTACATAAAGACACTCGAGGAAAAACTTGCACCCGTACCCGCTTTTTAATTATTGTTAATTAAATCGTCGAAATTTTCTCAACAAACCAAATCTTTGCAAACCTTTAAAGCTTTGCACCGGAAGATTGTGAAAGTCTCTGATTCTTAGTCGCCCAATCCCTGTGGATACGATTTGTGGTCCTTACCACTTTATTACTTGAAAAGCGAACACAATTGTAGTGTATATTTGCGCTATTTTTGTGCCACTATTTACAGGGTCGAACTTTGCCTATCATGCGGGTCCATCGGGAGGTGCGGGTCCATCGCAACAAGACCCAAACGTCGGATTCGTCAATTTCTCTCAACAACAGCCGTATATACCGCAATTCAAAGACCCGAATGCCGATTGCAATCCCGGTTACAATTTCGCTTTTCCTCCACAATTTTCTCTACCCGGTTTTCCTTCACAATTTTCTCAACCCGGTTTTGCTCCAAAATTTGCTCAACCCGGTTACAATCCTTGTTACAATCGTAGAAGTACTCCATACCTGGATTACCCACCTCATGAATCTGAAAACTTCGATTCAAGTGATACACATTCAATTGTTTCGAAAACGCAATCGGTCCCTACTGAAGAATCAGCTCAGGTTTCACGCGACGAGGGAAAAAAGCTAAAACCTATAAGAATCGGTTACCCAAACGAAAGTGGATTAACGAGGAGGAAGTAGTGTTAGTCAAGGCGTGGATTAATGAGTCGGAGAACCCCGTAACCGGTAACGTACAAAAATCGAGTTTAATTCTTATTTATTATATATGTATTATTGTTGTTATTATTTATGTATTATTATTATTATTTATTACATTTATTGTAGTTCAATTTTGGAAGTCAATTGAGCGGTCGTTTTACGAGCGGATGAATAAACCACCATATAGAAGCCATCATCAACTGTCGACAAAATGGAAAGCGTTAACCAAGAAGATAAGTATGTTTTTCGGCGTGTACAACAATAGGCCAAGCGGAGCAAACGATGTCGATCTTATACAAACAGCACGTTCCTGATACCATGCGCAAAATGGTCATATTTTCCCCCATGAAGATAGTTGGGAGATACTAAGACATTGTAGAAAATGGGCCCCGATTCCACTGATGTCTTCAACTTCCTCCCGGTCTAACAAACGTACCAGAACGTCCGGGTCTTCCGATGCTCACTTTGGAGGACCCGATGGAAATGACGATGAAGATGACGTTCACGTTGAAGAAGAGATTGCGCAACCCCAACGACCCATAGAAAGGAACAAGGCCAAAAAGGCATTAAGGAGTAACCGGGGCGACACATCCATGAACGTGTCGGGTGAACTAGCCTCGTGGAAGAAACAACTTGACAAGAGAATGGAATACAAACTAAAAGTGCTTGAACTTAAACAAACCATGGCGGTAGTTGAAAAATCCAAGATAGATTTACAACTAGATGAAATAGTTGAAAAAAACTTGTTATATTATACCACCCCGCATGAACACCTTGAGGGTACAGATTTGGTGGTGGTGTTTGCGAAGAAAGCCAGAATTAAACTAAAGCATAACTTACAATTTTAGTTTGCAATTTTTAATTTTTAATGTTTTGTACTTTTTAATTTTTAATGTTTTGTAAGTTCTAATTTNTTAAAAAGTGAGAGGGCTTGTAGGGTGGGGGTACTAACAGAGAGGGCTCCAGATAGCTTATAGTGGGTTTATGGTAAAGCTGATATGGCGCAGATGTGGCAGAGGGCTCATAGCCTTAAAGTTAAGATATTTAGATCCCCTAAAAAATAAGATTTAACAAAATCCACAAACTTCTGATTAGTATGAAACCATTTTTTAACACATCAGAAGTATATATCAATTAAAATCTGATTTAAGATAAATGACTCTTTAAAACCCCGTTTGAATGCCGACACTAGCATTTAGTTCTTTCAAAACACGGGTTATTACAGCTTTCAAGGTGGAGTTTGATCATCCACTTAACGACTCAAATGCACTTTCGGACGAATCCATATGCATTTTGCACCATCTCTCATCCGCAAACCAAAATATGCTTGAATAATATTTTCCAAAGGATTTCATCTGCTTTATCAAAATCGCATAATTTCAATCATAAAACCAAACATTCTCATGCACGAACAAAATCCTTAAAGTTCGCATAGTAAATCCCATATGAATAAGGGTTTGAAAGGTAAAATGTATGTCGACCTTTCTTTTTACACTTTCAAGAGGTAGATAGTCCGTTTCAACGATTACACTTGTAAAACAAAAGAAATTAAGACAAAAAGAACAATCTACAACAAATAGTATAAATGTACTAAACAAACTCAGTAATTCCCATACAAATAGGGTCCTAGAATGATTTATACATATAGACCTTTTCTTTACTCTAGAAAGCAGAGATATTGTTTTCGTCAAGACCATTAACTTGTAAAACAAAGAAATTATAAGACACAAGAGAGCAAGCTACAACAAACAAACAAAGAGTTATGAATGAGTTTTTAATTCCAAGAACAATCTAATGAAAATGAGGAGAGAATGGTAGACACAAAATAGACAACCAAAGAAATGTGTTGCTATTTGCTTTCTTTGCCCATTTGTCTTTAGAATCACTAATGTCAAATTTTCTATTCCCAAGCTAATATGGTGTCAAAACTGTTTAAACAGATTGCAAATACTTGAAATGCCAATAAAGGTTACCGATAATCCATCGTGAACATATCTTTTCGTACCTTACCAAACTGCAAGATCAATTTATCATGGTCCAGTGGTGGTGGTTGTGCCGGATGTTCCGACCACTAGTGGGGCCACAATCAACTAGAAATTCTTGACGAAAGCGGTCATGACCTGTCCCTTAAGGACTTAGGCAACTTGTTTTTAAGGACCAAGGGAATTTTTGACTTCTTGCTATCGAGGGCATCGACAAACTTTGCATCTCACATGATCTCGGTACACCAAGAGTTGCTAAATTATGCATAGTGGTCGAGCGACTTCGAGAAGGATATGCTTCGGAAAGAGTCTTCGAGGGAGCATGGCGGGAGGAGGAGCTCGGGTTGAGCTAACATGGACCCATAGCTCGAGGGAAGAGGTAGGGATCAAGTGCATGATGCATTGCATCCTGCGGGGACTACGTGTGTCTTATCTAGCATGTTAAGCTCGTAAGTGATGTAGGCAATGTTATAGCTGTTGTTTGGCATTTTTGGTGAGGCTTTCTGGGAATAAAATCTTCAGCTTGATCGATTTGGTTGCAGGATTTAGGCACCGGAATATCGCGGCTGCATGTCATATATAATGAATTTCATCCCAAGAAAATTAGACATAAAAGAAACAAACAAAAAAACTTGATTTTCAACAATCTGAGCACGTTCTACCAATCTTTAAACCGAAAAACAAATGGAAGAGATGATTGCAATTTTCGAGACAGAAAAGAACTTTTTTCCGAATGGGAACCACAATCAGGACAAAAATACAAAAATATTGGATTTTATACCTAACCTTTCCGATATAAGTGTTGCTTGATCTCGTAATGTCATCAACATCCATGGAGATCACATATTCGGTACAAATGGTTCTTCGTGTTCTTTTTGCAGACAACAAGAACTTGCCATTTTTAACTAGCAAAGAAACAGCAAACCAGATTCAGTCTTTCTAGCTATGAAATACAACTCTTTTCAATAGCATATGCAACAATTTCCCCTTTTTAACATTTCAAATCAGGCCCCAACTTAAATGTAACTAGTTATGTAACTTTGCAACGCTATGGGATGCAAGGTTTTATTTTAAACCAAAATGAAAAAGTAATGCAATTTCTCTTTATGTAACGCCCCGTTTTCGGAATTTATTTAATTTTTCTTTATGTGTGGGTTTCTTTTATT
>LUCG01134335.1:0-12233 GCA_001633085.1 Carthamus tinctorius
AAAATTCTAAGAAGTTGCCACATCATCTCACCATGTTTCTGCTTTATATATATATATAGATTGTCCTAAAGTAGTTGTAAGAAACATTTGAAAAACACGACTCATTTAAACAAGATAACTATGTCTATTTTATATAAACAAATAGAGCAAACCTCTATTTTGTTTTGTTTTTGTGAAAATATCGATACTCGGTGACTTTTTTTTGGGTAGGGTGTCCGGGTCAAAGTCCGATTAATCCCCAACAATTTTGGGGGCTAAACATGGCCCACTTAAATATCCCCATACATGCGTACGGGAAGATTCGAACTCGGTTAGGACGCTATGAACCCTCGAACGATAACCAATCCGCCACATAGAAAAAGCAGATACATAGAAAAAATCTAGGAATATTGTTGGGGGAGAAAGGGCCTAGCCTATTACACTTTAAACAATCTTTTTGTTTCTATATCAACAACCATTTTCTGCTTAGAATATTTTTTGTAGAACTAAATTTCTGAATCGTTTTGATAATAAGAAATCATGGCTTCAAGTTCTATTAAATTGTATTAGCAGAAAACGATTAAACTTCTATAATTTTTTTTAATAAAAGCAATCATCACGTAAACCAACCAAAGTACCAAATCACATCTGAGGGCAACCCAACCAACCCAAACATAACCAAAACATAAACGCATTTGTTAGGAGCAAAGCTCACAAAACAACAGCCAAGATTACAAAATCCAAACTGAGATAATACTAACGCACACAACCCGATCTTCCAAATACTAAGACGAACTCTTTATTGTGTATAACTTGATGAATTCTTTATTGTTCATGTGACAATTTCTTTTGCATCACCAATTAAAAACCTGTACCGATTATACCTAACAAAAGAAGTATCCAGAAAAATGAAAAAAACTATTAAAACGTGTTCATTCCTAACATTATATTTTGTGTTTGAAATTGCTAGCTATTGATGGTAAGAAAAAAACTTCGTGTATAAATTACTTAAGCTAACACTAAATAGACATAGTTATCTTGTGGTATGCATTTTCTTTTGGATTCGGTCCTTGCAGTGCTGTGGCGGATTGATTATCACTCGGGGGGTTCATAGTGCCCTAACCGAGTTCGAGCCTTCTCGTGCGCATGTCTGAGGACATTTAAGTGGGACCATGTTTAGCTCTCTAAATTGCCGGGGATTAGTCGGGTTTTGGCCCGGACACCCTTAAGAAAAACACTAAAATTTTTCATAAAAAATATAGTTTGAAATATTTAAGTAAAAATAATAATTTTGCATTAACGTCGCATAAATATAACAAATTTCAAATCATTTAATTACAAGAAATAATAAACTGTTTGAGATTTATAATCACTAAAAATAATCCTTAAATATAAAACAGGTTACATCTGAAAATTAAATATCGATAGCTTTAATAATTTCGTTAATAAATATAAATAGTTAGTCATCAAATAAATATCAAAAATAGTATGTAAAATGCACATTTGTTAGATTTTTTAAACTAATTAAATGATATTTTCGTTCTAGTGGTTTGTCATCGATTTTCATCCTTGTAAATTTTGAAAATGATTTTCCTAATCATAATTTGTAATTTATTATTAAAATCAACTTATCTTTTAAATACAGAAAATCAAAAGAATAAAAATTTATAAATTAAGAAAATCAAAACAATAATAAATTATAAATTATAAAAAAGTTTATAAATTATACGAATAAAAGTCGTAATTTTCTATAAAATACATAAACTGTTTTTGGCAAAAATAAGCTAGCTTATAAGCTAGTACATGTTTGAATGGACCAATAAGCTATCTTATTGAAACGTTAGTTGGAGTAGTGTTTCAGGAGTCTTTTACAGTTTTTTTCAATTATACCCTTATTAATATTAACTATCATTATCTTAAAATACCCTTTTTGATCATTTTACAAACTTATAAGTTAGTTTTTGTCAAACATTCTGAATAATAGTTTATTAACTCAAGAGTAAATTACGGATTTGATCCTTGTGGTTTGGTGGATTCTACGAATTTCGTCCCTAGTCGTCACTAATCATGGATTTAGTCCTTCTGGTATGCATTTTCTTTCGGATTCGGTCATTCGGCCTAACGCACATTCAGTAAATCTGTACATACAATAGGGACCAAATCCACAAAAAAAAAATGCATACCACAAGGACCATATCCAACAAAAATCGCATACCATAGGCACGAAATCCAACAGAAAAAATGCACCAAATCCGTAATTAACGAAGCCTAGAGACGAAACCCGTAAAACCCACCAAACCACATGGACCAAATCCGTAATTCACCCTTAATTAGTAAAAACCATAATACAAAATATGAAAGTGAAAGAAAAAGCTTCCATATTCGTCTTCAATGGCGTTACTGAGACGAATATCATACATACCACGGCTGTTCAATGTCAATATATATATATATATATAGAGGAAAGTTCAATTTCAGACTCCATTGATGTGGCAAACCAAAGGACTACCACCACAATCGCAATTGCATATGAAGATTCTCTAAGAATAAGAAGATTTAGAGGTTGTTACATTGCGATTAGCTGCTATAGTGATTGGAATCTTAGCAGAGGAGATCGATGGAAGAAGAATTGCCAGGTTCGATTGGAATAAGCGTGAGTTTAGCGCTAAGATTGGGGCAAGCTCTCTTCTCTGTTGCTTCTCTGCTTTTCATGTGCGTTGGGGTTCAATTTTACGCTTATTCGTCCTTCTGGTACTTCTTCCTTCCTTTTTGTTATTCGATCTAGGTTACGGAATTTTGTTTTGGTTTTCATAATCGTTCATGTGGATGTGGATGTTTTTGGTAATCGAGTGAAATTGGAATTAGGAATTGTTCTAACTGATCATGATGCCCTAATTGAATTGGAATTGGGATTAGGATTTAGGAATTGTTCTAATGATCGTGATGATTTGATTATCCCTAGTTAAATTGTTATTCGGAATTACGAATTACGAATTGTTCTAACTGATCATTTCTAGTTGAATTCGAATTCGAATTAGAATTAGGAATTAGGAATTGTTCTAACTAATCATGATAATTATCGGTAGTTAAATTGGAATTATGAATAGTTCCAACTGGTCATAATGATGATCAATAATCAAATTGGATTTTTTTTACCAGCAATAATCAAATTGGAATTAGGAACTAGAAATCAGGAATTGTTCCAAGTGATCATGATAATTATCTCTCTAGTTAAATTGTGATTATGATTTTTTATAACTGATCATGATAATTATTAATACTCAAATTGGAATTAGGAATTAGGAATTTGGAATTTGGAGTTGTTCTAAGTTCTAACTGATCATGATAATTATCTCTCTGGTTGAAGTGAAATTAGGAATTATTCTAACTGATCATGTGAATTATCCCTTGTTGCATGCTCAATCGCGATTGCCTTGCATTCCTCATTTTACATGCCAAATGGCATATAATCTGTGATGAATTGCAAGTGAAAAACATCTAAATTCATAAAAATGGGCTTGACATAAATACAGATTTCTAATAGAATCATCTTCGGAAGATGTGTTTAGTACTTCTGTTTTGTTTCAAGGTGAAAACCTTTGGGAGAGACCTGGCCTCTCGAAAGCCTGAGAATCTGAGTGTAAACCCTTTGATTTCTCTATCAATATGATGACTGTGCAACAGTTTCTAATGTATATAATTATCAAACAATCAGCAACTTTTGCTTATATCCAACGGTTCATAGTTAAGTTGATTATGCAAGTATGCATAAAAGATGATATAATCTGGCAGGATTCCAAGATAAGAAGCTGCTCTTTTGACAGCCTGCAGTATTTAACACCCAATCTGAATGATATAATTTTAATCTTTAAGATTCCGTTTGTCAGCAGTTAATGAGCTTAATCAGACCCACAACTTATTCGGTCAGTTATACATGAATGTTTGCTAGTGGCTTAATAATATAGAAAGTGGCTTATTCAGTAAGTTGTTATGAACCAGATTTGATTGAACAATTGAAATGGAACCAACTAATAGGGACACTGTAAATTGCTTCAATTAATAAAGAAAACTAAGAACAAACGGGCATTCGAGAGGCTAGCACTCTCCCATATAGAACCAACTAATTTTCTGCATAATGTACTCTCCCACCACACTCCTATCTATACCATCATTTTATTTAGAATTACCCAGTTACTCCTTCTAGCCCCTTCTAGAATATTACGCATAATATTGGGCTTGGGGCTATATATCGATGCATGACATAAGCTTTCAGGTGGAAGCTTTACGCAGAAAGTCAAGTTTTTTTTATCATCCAAACCCGCTCTCAATTATAAAACACGTTCCTTCCATCTATGAATATCCCTCCCAAACAAAAACTCTTCCAATTTATACAAATAGATTAATTCAGACAGACAGTTTTATCCATACAGGATTTAATGGAAAACCAACTAAGTGCTGCTAAACCATATAGTCTTCATGCCTTCTACCTGATTGCACACACACTGCCACAAGTCGGGGGTGTTCATGAATACAACTGCTCTACTTTTTCAGGGTAGAGGTCAGGTTTGTGTACATCTCACCCCTCCCATGCCTTGCTCTCGAGTGGGATCTATTGAGTCAGTCTGGTTGGTTGGTTATGTGCAGTTGAACCCGCTCTCATGAAGCAAGCTTCAGTTGACTAACCACATTTTTCTTGTTTGCTTTTCAGCTTCTTGGTGACCATCAAAGGTTTAGTAATTCCATGGAGTTTGACATTGGCAATGGTGGATGCATTCTCTATGTTTGTAAAACGCCAATCTCGCCAAGTCCAAATAGTATCGGTTATAGTTATAGGAGACTGGGTACGTCCTATATTTGTTTCTCGTTTCGGGTCTTTTTACTACCTTCACCTTTTGCAGTTTTGCTTTTCCATATATTTCAGGAAACTTACTTTTTTATTTTGTACAGTTTTCACAAGTAAGGGGTCTTCAATAAAACAACATCTCTACTCTTTGAGAGTAGAGGTGAAGTATCAAGTATGCATGCTTCACTGCAAAACAAATAACTTTAATCCATAAAACTCACCCAGGGAAATTTCCACCGGTATCAACCACAAAATACCAATGGTTCGAGTATAATCCGATGTTTTTCAACAAATCACCCCGAAATCATCAAGAAGGGCCTTTGGGTAATCTGTCACTGATTTGAGTATCCCACCAACAATTTACCTACCAACTTTTGTGACAAATCACCCTTTAGCGATGGATTTTTCAGGGAATTTTCCGTTGGTAAACGTCTTCCATTTAGTCGTGAATTGTGATCCCACCTAGGTGTTATAAACTAATGAGTTTTGTTTTGTATTCGAGATCGACTCGAACTCTATACTTATTAAGCCCATGTTCAAGTGGCTCGTTAAAATCTCGACTCATTTACCTCCTCAAACCCCACCTCCAGGTGGTATACTCTGTTTGTTTGGTTTGACTTATACCGAGTATTGATGAAACTAAATTTATTCTATCTTTCTGATACTAACTAATAGAAAATGATGGCAGGTTCTTTCGTTCCTATCTCTAGCAGCGGCATGCTCTACGGCTAGTGTATCGGATTTCATGGTTACAGAAGCGGGTGCCGCCTTTTGTGACGGAAAATTGTGCAGCAGGTATCAACTATCGGCAGCCATGGCTTGTTTATCTTGGTCCTTGTCTCTAGCCTCAGCTCTTTTCAATCTTTGGCTTCTTCCTTCTTTATATTCTAATTTCTAGTAAAATTTTTTTTGCCAATATAGACTCAACAAAGAGTTGCATATAGTAAAAGGGTAGCTTAAAGTTCTATCTTGCAAAATATTTAGTGTTAATTGATGAGAATCTTGATATAAATTAGGAGACAGTTGGGTTCCAGTGAGAAAGTTGAGTTAACGTGAGAAGCGGTTATCAACCGTTGGATGCACATTAGGATGAGATGCACTGGATCAAGCACGATTCATGGGTTGGCTTGAGATTAAAAGTAATCAAGGGTTCTGATTCACTTCTCACGATAACTCAAAACGAGGCTTTCCCGATAACAAAAGATTTGCTTCGTCTATTAGGAGAAAGGGGAAGGTTCATATAGAAACCTTTAATATTTTTGGTCGTAAAAATCTTTTTGAAGGTCCAGTTACACATGTTACACTGATACTAAACTATAGCTCGTCTGAAACAAGTAACAAACAAACTGAGTTATAAAAGTTCATGTCATATTGAAAGTCTTATAAATCAAAACAAAACAAAAATGTTGAAATAACGAAGTGAGACGAACATCAGAGGGTCATTTTTGTTTTTGATCTCCAAATTCTGAAATTAAATAGCCGTTTTAGGTTTTGAAAGTAATTCATAAGGGCCTAAAGTAGTGCTTGCGGTTTGGGGAGCGGGTAAGGCATGCGGGCTTGTGGGCTCGGCTGGGTAGTGCTACGCATGGTAGCGGGCATGCCTTGCGGGCTTGGACATGGGGTCGGCAACCCGCTCCTACCCGCTCGGCTCAAGGTCTATGGTCTTCATTGAGTTGAGTTCACATCTCTATAAATTAGGCCCTAAAAACAAGTAAAATTGATCCCCAAAATTTTGTAGGTTCTAACCCCAATGGGGCAGCCTACTGGTTAAGGCTTGGTGTTGGGGAAAAACCCACCCAAGTTTGAATCCGGGGGTGAGCANATGAGTATTAATTCCAGGGGATCATGCTTTAGCTCTCGGTAAAAATTACCAATGATGTAGCCTGGGCAAACCCAGGTGAACCTTATCAAAAAAAAAATTTTGTAGGTTCTATTAAAAACAACTCGTATTTAACATGTTAATAGACGACTCTCAACGGGGAATGACCACTTTTGTGTAGGATTTGTGATGGATAACATGCTAAATATTCATGAATATAATATTCATCCTTATTCATCATAAATAATACAAAAAATATGGTTCATGAGTTTCCAAAATTTTAAGCTTCATAAATGAACCTCCTTCTTAGGATACAACTACATTTAATATTATATACTAAAAACAACAATTAGTATGACCTAATTAAGGTATGGATAGGAACATGACGATGAAACTAATTAAAAAGTTCCCAAATTTAATATATACTACATTTAATCTCCTCTTTTTTCGCTATTCTTTTCTGGACAAACTTCGTGAAAACGTATTTAATTTTATCTGTATTCCTATTGTGTGTATCCAACTTCAAACTGTGCTATTACATATACTATACTTTAAAAAATTGCAGCTGTATATAATATTTTACTTCAAATTTTGATTGCATGATACATTTGCAAAGTATAGTGCATACGATAGCATAAATTGAAGTTGGATACACAATAGAAATACGGGTAAAGTTGGTTATATTTCCATGAAGTTTGCCCTTCCCTTTTTCTATCCTACTCCAAAAAATGGACATAAAAACTTGAAATAAAAAACCAAAAACATAGATAAAGTGGTTTATAACTTTATGAACGAACGGAGACTGAAAAAATCTTTGATCGATTAAGATTATGAGGTTCCAATCTATTAGAACATATATTTGAATCTGATAAATTTTATATTTCGAAAGATTGGTGTAGCTTCTTATAGATATGACACCTAACAAATTTGAACACAATATGTTTTCTTTTGGGTTAAGTACGCAAAAATGTATCCAAATTGTCACCTTTTGCTATTGTGTGTACTGGACTTCTAAACTTACCATTTAATGTATTAAAGTTTTAAAACCTACCAAATAATGTATTCCTTTATCTTTTCATCCGATAGTCGGTAAAAGAGTACATACAATAGCAAAATGTGACAACTTGGATTTTCAAGAAAAAAATTATTAACTAAAGGTAAATTATGGATTTGGTATGAAGATAATGATTATGAACATGAAGATGATGACCAATCTTCATCTTATAAAAAACCCTAAATCTAAGAAGAAGATATGGAAAAAGCAACCCAGATTGAGAAATCGAATCCAGAACCCCCCCCCCTTCCTGACGATGAAATCGAACCTGGAAATCTTCATAGCAAAAACCTTAAAAATCGAACTTAGAAACCTTCAAAATCGAACCTAGAAACCTTCAAAATCGAACCCAGAAACATTCGTCGTAGAAACCCTAAATCGAACCCAGATCCCCTTCAAAATCGAAGCCATAAACCCTAAATTAAACCCAGAACCTTCGTCGCCATGATTGAAGTCGAATGTAGAGAGGAAAAGTAGAAAAAAGGTTTCTTCTTCATTATTTGTCGTAAAACTCTGATTCTCTGATTTTAATGCCTTTGTAGATTCCTTGTATTTTTGCGGAAGAAGAGTGTTCATTGAGATTAAGGATTCATGATTTTGGGATATTTTATGGTTCTTTAGTTAGGGTTTTTGATCTTCTTGATAAGTTTAGAATTATAGTACACACAATAGCAAAAGATGACAACTTAGATACATTTTGACGTACTTAACCTATTGTAACTTGCAATCACAGGTTACGATACATTATTTGGTAGGTTTTAAAACTTCGATACATTAAATGGTAGGTTTTTAAGTTTAATACATAAAATATCAAAATGTGATAACTTTGATATATTTTAATGTACTTAACCCTTTTCTTTTATCGTATTTATAATCATATGTTCCCTTTATTGTAAAATAAGTGACTACATTTCTACTTTAATTTGCCTCAAAACAAATATCTACTTTTAAAATTAAGTGTGTACTTTATAATTCTTACTATGAGATTGAAACATTCATGCTTCATCTATTATTAAGGGTGAATAATAACACATTTCTAAAATTGTATGCCTTTTGATTCGTGGATTTTATTTTAGAGGGAAATTAACTCATTGCCACAATACACATCCAAATTGGTCTTTTCTAATCATTCCTCTTCCACTTTTACCCAAATGCTACATTTGCAATTTCTAAGTCCGTAATTTGCGAACCTAGCTAAAAAACACATACAAAAAAAAGAATCTGATCAATTTTTCTTTAAAGAATGCAAACCCAGATTAAAAAAGAGAGGAACATTGACCAGATTGTTTTCTTTTTTACCTCTTTTAGCTATTACGTACCTAGAAACCGTGGATGTAATGACATTTGAATAGAATTGGGAGATAAATGGTCACGACACCAAGTTTGGTGTGTTGAATGGCTATGTGGGTCAATTTCCCTATTTTAGGACAAAGGAGGTAATTTATTGGTTGATGTTATTAGGAGAGTTAGGTTTACTTGTCGATAGTTGATCGAGCTAGACAAATTTACTTGTCAATTATTGATTGAATTAGACAAATTTCTACAAACAAAATGTATGATAGCTTCCTTTGGAATGCTCCTACTGTTCCCGCCACCATAATGGGGGAGCTAAATTGCATTTTCCGTAGAATGCTCGTGGTACTTGGAGTCCTCCACTTATTTTGCAAGTACGTCTACACTTTTTTCTACTAAGCTAAAGCAACCGGGATTAAAAAAGAACTTATAGCCCTACACAGACAATGTCAAACATTTGATGTGCGTTGCTACGTGACAACATAGCGACTTTTTGAGGGACTATTTATGTAATTCAAGACATTTGGTTATATAAACCAACCAATGTCCCTACATAACAAAATGGTGGTTGGATTTTGTTTGCCATAACGATAGCTTGTTTAGGCATTTTTTAGGGATCGGCCATAGTAGCTTTAAGGTCTTAGTCAATTTTTATTTAGTTTATCGGTTTTATAATCGACAAACATCACTGATTTCGTTGATCTGAAATCCAATAGTAGGACCACCTTGTCCTTATTACTCCACTACCATTGGTCGACGAAGGTCTCGTACTCTCTCTATCAACAGCGGGGACTGTCTTGTGTCATGCTCCCATTAAACATTCACAAAAAGATTGGTTCAGTGGGATCAATGCTCGAAACATCTGGGGTATATATGGACCCAAGAAACGACATTGTCTTTGGCCACATTACAACTTACTGGTATTCAGTAGTCTGACAAGTCCCAATCAAACTGTTTCATTTGGCAGTAGAGATCATCAATTGAGGTCGGTTCTATTTTTGCAACATCTGCCCATGGGTCTCCTTTTTTTTGAAGGGTGTCCGGGCCAAAACCCGACTAATCCCCGGCAATTTTGGGGGCTAAACATGGCCCCACTTAAATGTCCCCAGACATGCGCACGGGAAGGCTCGAACTCAGTTAGGACGCTATGAACCCCCCGAGCGATAACCAATCCGCCACAGCACTGGAAGACATGGGTCTCCTTTAAAGCTTCATAACCATCAACGTCTATTGTTTCAATGGTAAATCACATATTATAACTTGTTGGTACTGAGTACTCCAACGAGTCGTAATCAAACTATCTTATTTGGCAACAGTAAAGATTATCAATTTACGTCAATTCTATATCTGGAACACCCGACCATGGTCCCTTTGTAACCAATCATGACAAATCAACGTCTCTTGTTTCAATTACAGTTATTTTTGTACCGGATTCAGTAAAGTTATAAAAGAAATTAATAAAAAGTTTAAAAAGGTTTAATTAAAAAGTAAAAGTACAAAAGAAGGTAGGGTCTTTTGGTGTGTGTGCCACTTGTTTCTGGCCAATCATCTTTTGCAACGTGGCCATCTACTGTACCAGCGACGTGGCCCTCTCATCTACCTTGAATCTGCCACGTAGACTAACACCTGAATTCCAAAACACCTTTTATATACTTTTTCCCTCTATATTCAACAAAATTAGGAAAAAGACAAAATCCAAAAAAATAATAATATTCCGATGGTCTTTTATAATTAAAAATCGTTTCGATAAAAGCCCCGATAGGTCGATCTTAATCGACAAGACTCGAGAATCGGATATTATATCTTATAACGCAAGTAGATAATGGAGGTTGGTTTTGTCGTCCAAGTTTTAACAAGTTTCCGGTTAAACATGTCTGCTGATAACCGATCATTGTCGTTAGGTTTGTTTTTGAATTTTTACCAGACACAAGTTGCTCTCGGATAGAATATTATCAGTTTTCATGTAATCTTTGTGTGATTATGAAATGTCGCATTGTAACATTGTTATTATAAAGCCATGACTCGAATACTGTTAAACTTAACAACAAAAAATGATTAAAGTGCATTAAAGTTCTATACATCTATAAAAGTATGACTTGCAAAGATATGATATAAAATATCAAAAAGTACAATAAAGTTACAAACAAAAGTATACAAAAAAAGATTTGGACCTACTAACTTAAAAAAGCATATCACAAATGCAAATTGAAATATTATAGTTCAAAAATGTATCATAATAGAACCGGGAGCATTTAATGTCTAAAATAATATAAATGAAAGCTCGAAAAATCGAGTAATTTTTTTGGATAAGGTTCATCTAAACTTCGTCTAGACTACATCCTTGGCAATATGAAATTAAATTTAAATTCGGCCGTCTAAGACTAAGCCTGGCCACAAGATTCGCACGAAGGGATTCGAACCTGGGGGTGAATGGGATACCATCCACATCCCAAAAATCGAGTAATTTCAACTTTTATCTAAAAAAAATAAGTCACAATCAATCTTTAAACTATGTATAAAAGTTACTATTCGGCTAGTTGTTTGATAAGCTAGTAGTGAACAGATTATTAGTGGATAGTTGATAAACATGTAAAATACAAAAAGACAACCTGAAAAAATAATCAATTACAATAAACATCAGAACACCGAAACATTATAGCAAAATGAACAGGACCTTCACAAGATCAAACATCCTCATAGAATGCACACCAAATATTCACACGTAAAGCATACGAAACATTCACGAGTGGCGCGCGTGCGCGCGCACACACACACACACACACACACCAAACTTTCATCGTGTGTCTAACGGTCTCATATCGTCTAAGACTTGGAACATTTATTTTCCATAAATGTTGAAATCTCATCTATCTTCTAAATGGATCCTTTTGTAATTTATCTAATAGAATTTCACATGTTTTCATATGGTATCAAATCGAAGGTTTACCATTGTGGTGACACAACACTCTAGGATTATCTATGTTCCTTTGACCCTTGTTAAAGTTAGCGTTTTGTAGTCGGACATAGTTGGACCTTGAACCTTTTATCCTCCACATTTACCTTAAGGTCATCCGTTATACTTGCCATGGAACCCAAACCAACCCAACGCCATGTCAGTTTTCCACTAACTTATCCAAACCAACCCAAATCATTTATACCCAACCCAATTTTACCCACACTTTTATTTTATTAAATAATAATAATAATAATAATAAAAAGATGGAGAGAACGAAGAGAAAGAGGGG
>LUCG01134339.1:0-22634 GCA_001633085.1 Carthamus tinctorius
AAAAAATGATAAAAAACAAAAAAAAGAAAAAACCAATATATAAGTTTTAAATTTTTTGAAATTTAAGGATAAATATCTATAACTCTACAAACCACAAGGACTGAAGATGTAACTTTTCAAAAAAAAATTCTTTTTTTTGACATTTTAACACCTTTTTGTTAACATAGTTAGAGGCATGGACAAAAATTGAAACAAGTTAAAACTACAAGGACGAAAAAAGCAATTTTTAAACCACATGCACAAAAATAGTTATAATCATCAAACCACAGGGACGAAAATCGTAGTTTACTCTTTATTCAATGTTTAATTTTATGTGTTTTATTCCATTTTTTATAGGATTCTATTTAGTTTGCTACTTTTTTTGTTCCTCTTAATCTACTATTACAGTTTTACTATTTCTTTTGTGCCCTATCATTCTCGATATATGGATACATTGTTATTGTCTCCTTCACCTCTGCCTCTTGAAATATTGTTACAAATTTCCACCGTCTTCCTTCTCGGTCTAAGACCATCCACAGTGGTAGATGGTTTTGCCAATGGTACCAGTCACTATATCAGTTTTCCACTATCTTACTAAAACCTTACCAATCCTTACTAATTCAACCACACTCATACCAATCTAAATAATTAATAAAAAAGGAAAAAAAAGAAGAGAGAAAAAGAAGAGAGAGATAGAGAGAAAGGAGAGAGAGAGAGAGGGTGGGGTGGGGTCGGGTAGTCTTAACAAGTCGGCAAGTCCATGTTGTTTTCTCTCCATACCAATCAACCACGGCAGTGTAGCCGAGATTGTCGATCGGCAAAACATGCTTGCCGATGGCTTTGCCGTGCGGGCCGCAGATGGTTAATTCTCCCTCCTCACATCCTCATGTCGTCTTCCTCTCCATCTAATTTCTTTTAATTCATCCTTATTTTCTATAAAGCATACTAATTTTGTTTCTCAATTTGATTATGTAGGGATATTTCATTCAGGTTTGTCTTGAAAACCAAGTTGTTGCGCTCTATATTAGGGTTTCTTGGTGTGATTTTCTATTGATGATTTTTTAAATACTTTTATTTGGGTTTCTTTCCGTTGCTTGATGTAATCACTCACGCATACTAAGGGAGTGTTTGGGATTGCTCTTTAAACTGTTTATTAACTTATTCTGTTTTATCATAGTTGATAAGTATTTTTTAGTGTTTGGATGAGAGAAAATAAAATAAGTTTATATTTTTTTGTCACCGTTGAAAATGAGGTTTTGATAAGTTGTTTTAATTTATTAACTTATAAACTTATTTGAAACAACTTTTTGATTATTTTACATGTATAAACAATTTCAGACACCTTCTAAAAATGACTTATCAACTTATTATTACGCTTTGTTACAATCACAAGCTAATCTAAACACTTTTTAGAGAACTCCAATTTGACACCACATATGTTGATAAACACGTGTACAAAAAAAAGTTGTTTTAAATAAGCAATCCCAAACGCTCCATATAGCTGGTGATATGGAGCTTCTAAAGGAGATTTATACTCAAAATGTCCAAAAGAAATGTCGTTTATTTAGAACTTGATAGTAGATATGCAATCGGGTTGGATACTTTTTCAAATATAATGGTAAAAAAATTACGTTATTCAAGCAACTTATTCTACTAAATATTAAAATAAGAAATAAGATCAGTTGTTAAATCACTTAATGACCGAATTTGATTATCATTTTTTCCTATAACGTAGAAAATCATATTACAAACACATGTCAAGTTGATTATTGACTTTAGATTACATAGAATCAGATGCTTAACCAAACTCAATCCAGTTAGAATGTTTGTTGATAATCTGCTTTTAGATTACAGAAGTAGAATGTAGATTTTGATTTTAACTTAAATTAATAAGCATATTACAAACACTTATCACGTTGATTGTTGATTTTAACTTAAATTCATAAGCATAATGTGGGTTGATGTGGTAAATATACATATATAAAAATATAACCAAGTTTAACCCTTTTTATTTACCCTACTAAACTACCACAAACAGGCAAACGTACCTGATCGGTAGTAGTATATCATAGATAAGTTCATGTATCGTTCTTACCACAAGGAACAGTTAAGCTGGAAGAGCTAATAACGCTATAATTAATTAACCTGAAAATGATTGCTTTGGAAAAGGGGGGGGTTGTTTAGTAGATTTCTTAATTAATAAATCTAACAAGAAGGGGAAAGACTGATAAACAAACACAACTCAGAGAAGACTGTATTCACTATGAATAAATTAAGAATCCCTTTACAATGGTTTGATTCAATGATTTAACACAATGATATCTGAATTCCCTAAGATTCATTCGCTGAATTCATCCAGGTTATTTAGCCAGGTTTAAATCCTAATCACAACCAGGTTATCAGACCCTATGTAATAACCGAAATTTACATATTAGGTATTTATTAAATTAACGACTTGAGGAGCCTTAAATTATTAAATCTATTAAGTGTGTTGATCAAATTGTATATTTTTTTAAGAACATTAAGCCTATGGCCTTAGGCTATATGTGGAATAGAGACACGGGCTTGGCCCATGGTATTTAAAAGATACTAGTAGGTTTTTTTTGCCATTTAAGGGAAAAATCATCTTTCCGGAATTAGTGCGTGGGTGTGCATGTTCTTGAGAGAAGCAAAGAAGGAAGGAGAGAAATCGGGTGCGAGATTGACTCTTCCGGATATCATCAATCGGTAAGATTTCTATTCTATGAAATAGATTAATGTTGATTTAGTGCTTAAAGTGTAGCATAGAAATTGGTTCTGGACTGAAAGCCGTTTATAGTTCTAGGTTTTCGAGTTTCTCCCGACTCGAAATCTGGAATCCCGACTCTGGGTTTGGCCCCCAAAATCGGACTCGGATTTGACACCCGAAGTCCGACCTGGATTTGTATTGAAAGTCCGACTCTGATTTAACCCTAAAATCCGACCCGAATTTGGGTGAGAATTTGACTCGGATATTGGATGGAAATCCGACTCGGATTCGGCCCTAAAATCCGACTCAGGTTTAGGTAAGAATCTGACTAGGGATTTAGAATCCAACTCGGATTGTGTTGAATATTTACCATAGCGGAACCCCTATGCTAAGTCTGCATAGGGAAAACATAGTTAAGAGTTAGTCTTATGCTAAGTTTAAACCTTTGATGATATAGATCGATCGTTGATCCGTAGAAGAGAATGATTATTTGATTGGGCTAGGCTCAGGTGAGTTCCTTTGCCAAACCATTTCTGATAAACTGAAAATGTGTACTGAAATTTGTTGTTGATAAACTATTGATTAACTATATATTTATGAGCATGCTTATAATAAATTGTGTATGTATTAAATGTTTGGGGTGGGTTGCATCGTGGACATTGTGTACCAAGGGACAGTGTGTCCCTTGGGAGTAAGGGAGTGTGTGGAGCACGAATCTGTTTCGTCCTTCCTTAAAATGCATCTATTCGNTCCCGGGTCGGGAACCTCTTCCCGAGTCCATTGGGAACTTCTGTCCTAATGTTTAATCTATTGATCTTCGTGATTAAGGTCTCAATCTAACATAAATCTATCAATCTTAACCATGTAAGCCTAATAATCTGGTAATAAACCCCATTATTCAAACAGTTGATCAATTAATTCCATCTCCATCACTTTCTTAACTTACCGACTCCTACAAAAACCCACAACCAAAGTTTTGGGTTGATTTCTACACTTCAATCCAATAAATACTTCCATACACAAGTTCAGATAAGGAATTCTTACCGGGTGAGGACCTTTGATGAAGATCCGAGCTTACAATCGATATCACCTTTTTGCCCTTCTACTTTCTTCTCTCGATTCATAACACACACACACACACACACACAATCTGATGAAACTTTACACTAAATGGTAAGGGTCTGATCCCCTTCTCTTTTATATATCTTGGACCCAAGCCCAAACTCTCTCCTTTAAGTCTCATGGGCCAAAGCCAAAATCCCACTCTTTCCCTCTTCTCCTAACAAAATAAGCCCAAATGGAATTGGGTTATTACATTTTGGTTCTTTACGGTTGTAGATTTTGGTTCCTTATGGTTGTGGATTTGGTTCATTGTTTGTTTTTAGATTTTGGATTCTGGTCTCAGTCACTAAAATGTCCCATATTTCTTTGTGGATCTTGGATCATTGTTTGTTCATGGATTTTGGTCCCAATCACTAGAATATCCCGTAATTGATTGTGTATTTTGGTTCATGTGGATTATGGTTTCTTATTATTCCTTGTCGTTGATTATTGATTTTGGTTTGTTGTTGATACTTTCATGGTTCATTGTTGATTATGCTACTTTATAGTTTATGAAATTGTTTGGACTAAGTATATAACTAGTTGGTGAATCTTCACTCCAAAAAAATGTAGGATTACATAGAAAAAAGGAGTGCTTGGTTCATACGTTTCTTGAAGCTTCTATACACAATACAGTACAAAATAGACAAGAAGGTGGCAGTCTCAAGCCACGGTCGTGGAAGAATGTTGGAAATAAATTTAAGATGAAACATAATGTTATCGTCGACCGACGACAGATGAAGAATCACTACGATTACCTTGAGGGAAAATATGCAGCGTGGTCGAAATTGAAAAGAAAATTGGCAATGTCTACTATCCATTAACTAACACCTCAAACTATCCAAGGATTAATGGAAGAAAGAAATTTCGATCATTTTCTTTCTTATGTTTTATATAATATTTTTGTATAATATATTTATTTATATGGATATAATTCTTTTTAAAACAACAAAGTAAATACCTGGAACATCGAGGAATGATGGGTAATAGACTACTCCTGAACTTTGTGTCTAACATTTTTATGGGGTTGCTAGTGTGGGGCTTGAGAGTTATAGAACCGCATCTACGATTCTTGATCCTAACAACTTTGATCCTAACTTGAATGAAGATGTTGAAGTTATAGTTGACACACAAGAAATCCTAACTTGAATGAAGATGTTGAAGTTATGATTGACACACAAGAAATCCCAATTTGAATGAAGATGTTGAAGTTATGGTTGACACACAAGAAACCGATGCTCCAACTTCAAGTCAAGAGTGTTCTTCTCGCTCTTCAACTTAAAGCAAAAAACATAAATACAAACTTTCATTAAGATAGAACGGATAAGAGATAACATTTATGCCTTAAATGGACATGCATATACACTAAAATTGTTAGGTAGATAGGTCATAGTATACACAATGCGTTGAACGGATGTGACTTCTCTTGATGCATATATATAGGAAAGTTCAAATGTGAACTCAAATTTGGTTGTGAACGTGAGGACGAATTTCAGCCACACATTCGGTCAATAAAGGCGGCTTTGACCGGGCCCCCTCCTTTAATAATCTCCACCCTCCCATGAATCGTGTCAATCATCCGTGATCGCGTCCACCATAAACCGAAGATGTGTGGCTGAGATTCGTCCTCACGTTTACAACCAAAATTGAGTTCACATTTGAACCTGACCCTATATATACACACACACACACTAATATGCATTCATTTTAAACAACAAAATTGGTTGCAAAACTATAGGAATGTCACTGTCGAGAAGAAGATGGCTATATCTTTTATAACTATTGGTCATAATGAACGATTTAGGATGGTTAAACGAAGCTTTCAACACTCCACGTAGATTATTCAAAGATATTTCCCTAAGGTGCTGCGAGCAATGATGAAATTTGCAAAAAAAAGTTATACGTGCAACATCTTTCAAGGAAACGCTGAATACATCAGAATATCAAAGAAATCTCAGATGAATATTTCCAATAAGTTATTATTATCTTTTGTAAAACCAAAACATATAGTTTTTTTTAACGGAACCAAAACATATAGTTGTGTGTAGTAATTTGTATCTTTTTAATAAGAGAAATTAGATTGTATCCTACCTTTTTAATCTACTCATCCTCCTGCTTACTTGATCATTTGACATGTGTAATGCACCAATTCTCTTTCTTTATATTTTTCCTAAATTTTAACACTTGTCAAATAATTAAGTGAGTAGGATGATGAGTATGTTAAAAAGGTAGGAGGAAATATAATTTCTCTTTTAATAAAGGGGGAGATATATGCAATAGATGGAACTCTAATACATGCAATCTTGCCTATTGATCATGGATCTTATTATAGATGTAGAGAAACTGAGAAAGACGTAAATGTTATCAAAATGCTTTAGGCAATTGTGATTATTTAATATGCATTTCACGTGTGTTTAGGCTAGATGGGAGGGTATAGTTCATGGCCCTAGAATGTTGATAGAAGTTGCATTTAGTCCAACCTATATTTTTCCATTTCCTCTACCAGGTAAGTACAATTTTTACTTAACTTTAAATGTTTACCATTTCTTGTACATTTTTTAATGTATACTCGTATTTCAATTGTAGATAAATATTATATTTATGATGTTTATGACAACACTCTTGGTTTTATGACTCCATACTGCAATACGAGGTATAGCCTTGTTGATTTTCGATGACGACATGTTTTGACAAAAGAAGAAAAGTTCAACCATGTTCATGCACAACTTAGAAACGTTATCGAACTTGCCTACTGTGTCTTGAAGGCACTAATTCCAACTTTAAAGAAAAATGGCTCCCTGTTAGTTTCAAATACAAAGAAACGTTGTAATTGCTTGTTTCACGGTTTATAATTTTATATGGAGATGCAATATCCACGATCCATTATTCATGGATTACGTCAAAGACCCCTTGTTTATTGTCGAGTGACAAGAAGAAATCAAGGGAGACGATGAATATGACATAGATGGAAGGTCTTCTGATACTCAAAACAATGAATGCAAAGAATTATGCAAAACTATTATGTTGGAGTTTGATTGTTATGTTCTTATCTATTCTAGAACTTGAAAAAGTAATATTATGCTTGTATGAATTATGCAAAACTATTATGTTGGAGTGTGATTGTTATGTTCGAATGTTTATCAGTTGGTATTTGTTTCTCTTAACTTTTAATTGATTATTAAATTATTTATTACATCCATTGTATTTCTACTTTGTCTTTTTGACATTTTATATTCAACTTAATAGGTTTGTGATATTGATAATGTACCATTACCAATTTGCACCAACATAACTTTTTGATACCCAAATAACTTGGTATACATACTTCAATGATTAATATTAATAGTTGATTTTTTATACCAATTATAATTGATACATACTCTTGGTTTATGGAAAAAATGATTTTGTATCAAGTTTGCCTCTATACATATGTGCATATCTCATTTGTTATATACCTCTTGCCCTACCTTTTTTTTTTATCATTCTTTTGTCCATTTATGGTGTTTATTAATATAAAACATTGACAATGCAATAGATTATTATAAAATACACTTATACAATATATACTAGTATAGTCTTTCTACAATATGTGGCGAAATGGTTATTACTAGGGGGTTCATAGCGCCCTAACCGAGTTGGGCCTTCTCGTGCACATGACTGAGGACAATTAAGTGGGATCATGTTTATTCCCAAAATTGTCGGGGATTAGTCGAGCTTTGGCCCGGACACCCTTCTAATATATATATATATATATATATATATACACACTAGGATAATGTATATGAATATGGGCTTCATAAATGCATCTATTGTGACTTACAAAATGAATCAATTTGAGTTACTTTAATATTATAACAAATTAAATACGTCAAATTGGAATTAACAAAGAAAAGACAATTTAGATCAAAGGGGTCAAAGGTCAATAGTCATTCAAACTTTTATAGTGTATTCACTGGTATCGTAAATCAATTTAATAGAAAAAAAGAGTATTTTACTTCAAATAAAATGATTATTATTTTAGTAGTATATTTGTTAATCATACATAATACATTTATCGTTTTAAATAAAAAGAGGACTAAAAGATTAACATCATGTTGTAACGTGTCATGATGACCGATCCTTTTTGACAAGTACCAATAAGACCCATTTTGATCTAAATCAGTTTTGAAGTGTTATTAGTCAAATAATTGTCACGCCTTTTGAATTTTAAATCACAAGTATATTAATGTAACTCCTAAAAGTATAATGTAATGTAGAAAACTAAGACTAAACGTTGTGGTCTACCCAAAGCCTTTGGCTTTCCTTCGGCTTCCCTTTGGGTTGCTCGGGTAACATCGGCAACACCACCTTGCCTTAATCGGCTTGGTGGTGTTCGGTTTTGAGAAGCCGAGCGGCAACAACACCCACCCCACCCCCACCCCCTTTCTGTATCTTCTTTATCTCTATCTCTCTCTTCTTTTCTTTTCTTTGTTAATTGTATAATAAAATAAAAGTGTGGGTAAAATTGAGTTGTGTATAACTTATATTTTAAGTAAGTAGTAGAAAGCTAGTGTGGTGCTAAACTGCTAATGTATCATTGAGTTCATTTACAAGTATAACTCATAGTCTAAAAAACCATCCTATATCTTAGGTCAACAAACATTCAAGATGAGAAATAAAATATATTATTAAAACAAATAATTTTAATGCAAAATATATCAAGTGGATGTTAATAGAGGCTCCCAATTATTTGGTTTTAGATGTATCACCTTTATGTCTTTATATTGGTCTCAAGAAATTTTCTTTACAATTCATCATCTTATCTCACTTTTATATAATATCATAAATTTCTATTAAAGGCTTAAAAGATTTTTCTTAATGAGTTGAATAACTTATTTATTTATCCATCAAATACTTTATGTCTCTTATGTAAATTTTAATGGGTCTTTAAATGGTTGTATCTAATGAGCCATTATTTACATCTCATAATATCTAGATACTATATATCTTTCTTTTTACAGGAATAGTGAAGTACACATATGTTTCTATATGATTGTAGGATATTAAACACGATCATTTATGTATCGAGCCTATTTGATTGTGCCTAGGGATGTAAACGAGTCGAGCCGAGCCAGACACTTATCGAGCCGGACTCGTTTAGGTTTTTTTAAGCTCGAGCTCGAGCTTGGCTCGTTTAGAGCTTGTGATGTTAAGCTCGAGCTCGGCTCGTTTAAGATTTATGAAGCTCGGGCTCGACTCGTTTAGGCTAAGCTTGTTTAGGCTCAGGTATTATTTTGAGTTTTTTAATAAAATAATATATATAAATATAAATATTAAAATTAAACATATAAAATATATATTATATAATATATTGAACTCGTTTAGGCTCGCGAGCTTAAACGAGCCCACTCTTTGGAGCTCGAGCTCGGCTCGTTTATTAAATGAGCTTTAACCTAGGCTCGAGCTCGAGCTCGAACTCAAACTCGTTAAGGCTCGACTCGTTTCGAGCTTTTAACGATCCAAGCTCGAGTAGCTCGACTCATTTACATCCCAACTATGCTATAACACACCTTAAGATGCATGATTACTACTTCTTGTTCTATTTTTTTCGAAGGGCAACATGTATTGGAAACAAACAAGAATACACAGATAAGAGCCCTCTAAACAAGCAACAGCGACATTTAGGGCACCAATCCCGACTTCTCCCGACTTCACCCCTTGCTATACTATCTTATATCAATCCCGACTTCTCCCGACTTCACCCCTTGCTATACTATCTTATATCCACCCCTTGAGATGTGCTTGACTTGATATGCAGAAAAAAGAGGGAACAACGACGAAAGAGTCGTGAACAACGACATAGTTTTGATAGCATTTATCTTAGTCATAATACTAATCTATACTACTGTATAAAAATTTTAAGACGGTTATTATCCAAATCCTTAAAAAAAACATGAAGAAGTATACATTTTAAAGCAGCATGTACAACTCGTTAAGCTATCTCCATTCTCCTCCATACACTACTTCCCTCCTCCATACACATACTTCCCCCAATTTCTCTAGTTTCAAATTTTATTTTACAATTGTTAAATTACATTTAACACCCTTGTAGCTAATTATTTTAATACAACCCACTTCCACTTACAAGTTACACCCTTTGAATCCTCTTTGCAAATTCATCATCACCCCCAAACTCCAAGATCCAAAAATCCCCCAAATTCCTCCACCACCATGGCAGACGCAGCTCCGCCACCGGAACAACCGTCAACACCGTCGCAACCGATGCCGGTATACATACATCCACGGCGCGAACCGTTCGAGCATGGCCTCGTGCCTCTGCAGAAGCTCATATTCACCGATGGCTCACAAACCCTAACCTCCCTCCGGGACAAATTGCTGCAATCTCCTCCTCTCAACGATCGGCACAATCGAGTCAACTCCGCCGTTGTTTCTGAATCCCTACAGATCTCCGCCGAGCACGCCCGCCTTGTGCTCGATATAATTGCGTCGGTTCTCCACTCCGATTCCGACCCGCTCGTGACCGCGAAGCCGGATGAGGTCGACGCCATTGGTGTCAATGTGTATGATCTCATCATTTTCTTGTACATACAGTCGTACAAGCGGTTGCTTCCTCGAGGACATAAGGATTCGGCCGCTGTTGCGGATGTTTGGCCGTCTACTTCCGCATTTGATGGCTTCTTATCGGCTCTTACCCCATTGCAGGTGAAATGATTGGGTTCTTTATGGTTTATTTTCACTTATAGTATGAGAATTGTGCTTGTTCTCATTGATTCTTTTTTATTCTGTTAACGAATTGCTTAGCTGTGAAATAATGGATTAAATGTGAGGAATTTTAGGCTGTAATTTGGATTTTAGGATGAAGGAACATGCCTCCCTAGGACATAAGATGATATAACACCCACCCACCCATGAATGGATGCATGTTTGTATACAAATGAAACCAAATGAACCCAATACATCCCATTCCAATGTAGTCTCTGGTGAAGGTACCCCCAAATGGTGTATGAATACATGTTTTTAGGTAAATGTGCATTTATGATATTATTATTATCCTTATCAGCTTAGTTACTGTGTGAAGGGATAAACATTTTAACTACAATGAGCTATCTATTTGTTCAAATACTGTAAATGCATGGTTTATCGAATATTAAAAGAATAAAATTGGTTTGCTGCTGCTCAAGAGTTAAGACTCTTATAGATTATAGTCAGTTGCTTGACCTTTTAGTCTTTTACAAATCTTATACCTTCCTAAAAGTAATTTCTATTTTATTTCTTGGCTCTTCAAAATTTGTTTTAGATGCTTCAATTAAAATCCAGATGGTTCTGAAAGCAAGTACCTTTATATTGGTGATGAAGCTTGTCAGGAAATAAGTTACCATGGAGATGCTTCAATATTATAGTTATTGGCCTATTTTTTCTTGCAGAAGTGACTTTTCTAGTGTAAATATTACATTGCAATTCTAAGGTTTAGGAATGTGTGTAGATTTAGGTTGTAGTTGTAGACAACTAACAATCAGTATTAAGTTCTTTTATTGCATTGTTATAAGACAGAAGCAAATTGATTCGTATTGATGATGAAAACAATGTTGAGGCAGTTGGAGCGTTTTTTTTGGTTGTATTGACTATGGGATTCCAACAAACCTTTAACCATGATCTTAAGACAATGTGTAGATAGTATCACATATTTTAATACTATTCTTTACATTTTTTATAATCCCAAATGCAAGTGTCCAATAGCAGTAACATCATGAATCTACTGCCATGATATGTAAGCATTCAGTTGGTGTAAACATACTTTACTTCTGATGCTCTAATCTGTGCATCTAATAGGAGTCACTAAAGAATCCATGTTGTCGAGAGTTCTTGAATCATAGTCCAAAACATGTAGGCACCAATCCACGACATGCTATTAAGCTTTAAACTCAAGTAATTCGATTCCATCCTATCTTTTCTTTGTTTGCTGGAACATGCTTGACATACACATGTGCTTTAGGTTTCAGTTGCCATTTTAAATACTGTTAATTTTTTTTAATATAGAGCCGTTATAGTGCATAAGTTGGATTAATAGAATAGGAAACGCAGTGGACGGTGGTATGTGATTGGCTAAGGAGCTGTCTGTGTTGGCAGGAGCAAGAATGTTTGTTATGCTTGAAGTGCATGGTGCCATCTTGATAGTAACCAAGTTGTACTTGCCTCTTGTTTAGAGAAACTATGATCTAGGAAAACCAAACATCTTTGTGCTTGTTCTTAAGTTTTCCTACAACCCATAAGTGGTCCCTGGACTAATTTTATAAGGGGATGTGAGACTAAACTAAGGTTTTATTTGCTAATTGAAGGGCTCTAAGTAATTTGTCATCTCTTGGTGCCCTGTCATCCTAGCATTTTCAATTTACTGCAAGTAAAATGTAGAAGTGTTGGAAGAATAGTCTGGCACTTGTGGAGGCACGTGTAAACTTGCCCATGTACTACGATATGGATTTATCACATACAAGAAGCATGCACCGTCAAACTTGTCCTCAACTGCTTCTTGTTTGTCCAATTCTTAAGGTTCTCAATTTCATTTTCTCCAAGTCATTTGGTAGAAAATTTGACTAGCATCCTATATTGGAATTTATGAAATGGAAGTTGTTAGTCAGGACGTTGGGATTTTTCCATCTGTAAATTGTATAACCCTGTTTCCCCCCTGAAATTTCTTCCCCCTGATAAAGTAGCAAGATACTCATGGCTTTCTGTACAAGTTTTTGTCGGTTATGGGTTACAAAGAGCAGGACTTTCGTCATTGCTATATGCGGCAAATATCCTTATTGTTTCCTTCAATATTAGTTATATTGTTTCATTTCTTTGTGGGCTGTGGCCTATTTAAAATATGCTGAAACCGATGCATCCTTAAAGGCACATTCTCGATGTTTACTATCCATTACTGGCTGATTAAATTCCCATCTAGCTTCTGCTGGTGGTCACTGGTCCTAAGTGCCTGTGATTATGCTTCATAGCTGATGGCTGTTAAGTATCCCACACGGAAGAATGGTGTTTAAGGAGAGAGCCTCTTCCTTAAGCACTACATACTTTTTGAGATGCCTCAAACTCTACTGCTCCTACATATATATTGCCATTTCATTTTTTTAAAACAGAGTCAATGAAGTATGACAAGCATATCCTACAAGAAGTAGTTAGGAATGATATACTGTTCTCTGGCTCAGTTTTATAGATAGATGGACAGATCAATGAGGATGTTAATCGTTAGACAAAGCATAGTGGTTTGAACCGACAACAAACATTTCTAGTTTTGTTTGATCAAAGATCTCCATTGAAACTAAAAGTCAGGTTCCATAAGACAGTGGCAATACTTGTTATCATTTATTAGGAGATGGCCTCTGAAAGACAGCATGTACGTAAACCAACTGTTCTAAAAACGTGAATGCCGAGGTGGGTGGGCTAATGGTGAAGGAGAACATTTGAAACGGGGACGTTATTCTTGTAGCTGCAATGGTTGGGGAGAATCTTGGGCAACAGGATTTTAAGTAGTTTGGACTGTTCATGTACTGGAAGCCCAGGAGATTTCACCTCTTATGTTTGAAATAGAGCTGTAACACTGTATAACTTCTTTTAGCTAACAGTAAGTCGGCTACTAGTTTGGTTTGGCAGGGAAGGCTTGTCGTTTTTGAGTTGTTGTTTGGTTGGTGCACAGTCTGAGCAAAACGTCTGTTACTGCAATATAATTTTGCAAAACATGCTTACTTGCCTTTTAATTAGTAGTGGTTAGAGTTGTAGTCATATGGTTTTTGATTTTTATGAAGCACAATGTAGGGAAGTGCTTACTTTTCAAATACTGATTTCTGCATTGTGATTGTTTTTCCTCCTTTAACGCATACATATCCATCCTTGTTGGTGGATCCATGATATATAAACATATAATTGTGGAAGTGTGATACTTCTAGAATCTAGACAATGAGATACAGGGCCGTATACTATTATGAAGATAATCAATTTTCACTTTCATTCATTGAGCCTTTGTGGTTCATATTTTTCCCTGGGCTTGAGGCTTCATATCAACCTTTTATTATGTTGGCTTCATAGAAGTAACTGCTTTGAGTGCTTTCATGTATGTAACACTGACTAAAGCATTCTATTGCAATGAGCAGCTTGTGCGCAGCAATAGCCGGAGGTCTATGCCATCACAAGCTGATGAAGAGTCTCATCAATTATCGTATTTACAGAAGCATCTGGGCAACATAATCTCCCTTTTGGCCGACTCTGTGGAAGGCGAAGATTCACTGGTTTGTCAATTAGGCTATATTGAGTTGCATCTTCTTACTAATAGTCTATTATTTCTGCAAAATGATCATGTTATTTATATTAATGTTTTTTCTTTTCTGATAAAGACTTGTTTAATGAGGAAACCTTTTTCGACATGTGCTTATGTATACATACATAGAGTTTCTTGTTAGTCCTAGCATACTTGGTATTATGTTTCAGTTTGTCTGTGCTGTGTGCATCTTCTGAATATGACATAATGTGTAGATGGTACAAAGTTTCACGGTCCTAATTCAGTTCAAACCATGTACTTACAATATGGAGACCTCATTGCTTCCTGGGCTGGCAGTTATATATTGAGCTGAGGATATAACTTATAAATATTATATTATTCTTCAATTTGACTATTTTAAACTAAGAATCCAGGAATATGAAATCGTTGTGTTGCATTTTTAGTGCAGCTTTTATCGGACTAATTGTTGCATTATCATTATTGAATGCTCAGCATAGCTTTTCTTGAAGTTCTGTTATTGTGTGCTTGGGGATATGGTAATGGTGGCAATTGATCTTTACCACATGGGTTCTCTTTGGTCTGGACGAGTGAAGTGGAATAAACAGTTCAAACTAAGTTTGAGGCAAACTTGTATCTTATGCTGCCCTGGTTCTTTCTTCAGTGATTCAGAGACCTGACATACTTATAGCATCACCTGTTTTTCTAGAGGCCCAAAGAAGCAAAAACCGAACCTATGACAAGAGATGAGGAAGACATAAATTGGTGTTAATGTTTGCAGACAGATTAGGAAATACAGTATCAAAATCCTGTTACATATTTTGATATTAATGATATCGGTCAAAGGATCTATTATTATTATGCTTCGCTATGAAGATATATCTGATTGAGGTGCTCATATTATCTGTTCTATTCTCGTCAATTGATTGCACCATTGCTTTTGTAGTAATTATTTACTCCGAGTTCTGTCGGAGCATCCTAAAAGCTTGCAACCTTTTGATGTTGCTTCATAGTTTCCAGGTTTTAACAATGGATAAGTTTGAGCATCTTGGGTATCTGATCTACTTTGGTGAAAAAGGAATGGAGAAAACTCCCTTGAGCCAGAATACACCATTTTTTGCAAATTCAGATCCTGATATGCCAGCTGCTCCAGTTCCTGCATCTCAGGTTCATGATTGGCTTTTACAAAATATTTCTGATGCATTGGAACGAATCTCCGAAAGAGCTGCTGCAAAAGAGAATGGCCAGGCGAGTCCTTCTGATCAGGATGTTCTGATGGCTGAGGCCTCTCCTAATTTGAAGGCATCGACAAGTGCCAAGGGTCCCAGTTTTATAGAGGGTATCTCTAAACAATCATATGTAAAGCAAGCACCTGAACTTAAAGGATCTTTTGTAAAGGTTAGTTTTCTTTTGCCATATATTTGGTATGCAGTCTTTTTGGTAACATCTAGTTAAATGTATATTGATGCCACTGTCTTCAAGAGTATAGTTCATTAAGCACTATATGTATCTTTTGTTTAGAATTGAATAAGTTGCCAAAACATTTGCTTGATTTTCAACCTACCACAGCTAATTTGGTAATTCAAACTCACGGGATGTTTAATTGGTTCTCCATTAAGCTCTGTATGAACTAAGTTGTTTGTAGGATTTAGTTGTCTGTATGGATTAGGCTAATATTTTTTCCGGTTGTTTTGTTGAATATACAGCCTGAATGACAGAAACGACCATTTTACCCCTTGGTCTATATTCTATATTAAACACAAATAAAAATTAATTTTTAAAAGTAAGTTGAATGGAAGATTTTGGATGAGAATTTTTTTTTTACCCCTTGGTCTATATTTGTTAAGTTATATTATAATGATAACAATATTTTACATAACATATAATACACACACATAAATCGTTGCATCTCATCTTCATAAAAAACCTGTTGAACTCCTTCCTCCCGAGAAAAAAACTCACTGAAATTATTGAACTTTGTCACCCTGTTCTTCTTTCTTCCTCACCCTGTTTTTGAGGTTTGGGTAGAAATCGTTCTTGGGTTTCTTATGTTTAAGTCACTGGAGACGATGGAGATCCAGATTTCGGTTGAAATTATTGTTGGAGCAATACCACTTCTCTTATTGTAATTACTGGAGAAGAAAGATAATCGGGGTTCCAGTAGGTTTTCAGTGGAAAGAAGGAAATTTGGGTTTCCAATGGGTTTTCGACGGAGCAGAAGGAAATTTGGGTTTCTAATGAGGTTTCAATGGAGGACATCTGGATTTTCTGGAGGTTTGGGTGGATTTCCAGCGGTTTTTCAGTTGATAAGGATGCTTTGTTCAAATCATTGTTGGATCAACACCATTTTCAGTGGGTTTCACAATTTAAGCATGAGGGTTCACAAGATTTAATCATTGGATTTCTTTCTTCTTCCAAAAGTGTTCAGTAAGGGCATCGATGGAAAAGTTAAGGGCTAAATGTAAACAACATATGTCATTTGGCTGACTGAATAAGCCACTAACTGAATCATTAAGCCACACTGGGCAATCATGATGTATGGCGTAGCGAATAAGTCATAAAGGCAATTCAGGCCATTAAGACACAACAGAACAGCCCTTCTGGGTCATGTATCCTTGTGGTACTTGCCAAGATTATAAGATTGAGACCCATTCAAATGAAGTATTTTGACTTTGTTGTTGCTTGTATTTTGATGTGTAGAGGGATCTTTATCACTCTCAGTCTGTGCTCAACAATTATAGCGACTTTGGGAAGCGATATTGCAAAATCAGTGCCAGTAACAGTGTAAACGTAATGCTAGGTAGTCAAGTCCATCACTACAAATGTGTGTTTAAAAATTAAAATTCACAATTTTGGAAGCAGACTCACACTTATGTAACTGAGTTGGTATCACAGTAGAGGCAATTCACCCACCGATCTTTGCACAATTGAGGTGCAAGCAAACAATTTTGTGTAGGCTTATTTCATGCTAGTGTAACTCATTCTTTGTCTCATAGTTCCTTTTGGACAATTGTAGAATATTTTGAACTGGACTGACTCTCTTCTTTATTTGAAAGTTAGATGGATAGCCTCTCTTTCCTGTTCTGCGAGTGAAAATTTTATGCCTGCAAGTCTACCGTAATGTTTTGTGTAGGCTTATTTCATGATACCGTAATGTTTATTTCAGCTTACTGAAATTTCTAGCTGATAAATGAGTGGCAATTAATGCTGACTGCTGCAAGTATCTGTCATTCTGAGTGCATGCGGCCATCATTGGTGGTTTACTTGATATGGCCAAGCAATTAAAAAATCACAAACAAATTAGAGATTATTCTTGTTGGTCAAAGTACTATTATCTGCTTTTGTGTTTGCTTAATGCTTGCCAGTAATTGTCTCATCAGATGATTAATTTGTCCATTAACTGTTATTTAGAGGCACTGCTCACTTCTGCTAAGGCAATTGATTTGGGTGCTTAATTCTCATGGGAACAACATATAAGATTCAATAGCCATTCCCTCTTCATTACAGAAAAGGAATTAGAAAATGATACTGGGCACTTGAAGATGTTTATCATCAAGATCTAGGACTTGAACTGTTGCTTTAAAAAATTAATTGTATAATAAACCAAAGATTAAGTTGTTACCTTTGACTTCATACCAACTTAAAAATAGTACAATTGAAGTTAGGATATCTATCAAGGTGTGGCCTATATTCATGATTCATGCATAATATTCAGCTAGTTATAGTTATCTCTGTCTGAGCAAGTACTAAACATAATAAAACTATGCCAAATTCAACTGCATGAGTAGTTACTGCATTTGACCTATTTGAACAAACTTTCAGTATCATTGAGATGAGAAAAGTGCATTTTCTTGTGAAAGGTAACTGCATTGCCGATTGAAATAGGGTGCATAACTAATACCTTTTCCGTGTTTGTTATCTCACATGTTACCGTGTGTGAGCTCACATATTGGTTAACCATTCTTAGTTTTGTGAATGGAAGCAATGATTTCTTGTATTTGAGTCACCATCCTCAGTTATTTGCTTAATCCGTTTAGTTGTTGACTGCGCTGTCCTACCTTTTCCTTGTTTGTTATCTCACATGTTACTGTGTGTGAGCTCGCAATCACATATAGGTTAACCATTCTTAGTTTTGTGAATGGTTAACAACCCAATTTAGCCCTGTACTTATTCAGTTATTTCGTAGTAACAAGTAATATTTTTCTGCGTTCATTTTGTTCTCTGCTCCGAGTTCTTTTGATTATTTTTCAACTTTGCATACCCATGTAGAGTTGAATGGCCTGCTAAAAAGTTGTACTTAATTCCCTATAGGATGTTATTAAACCTGTTGTTGTAAGACCATGGATTGCTCTTTGAAGTCTAGTTATTTAGATGCCAAGCATCAGCTGAGCTGAGATTTGAAAATTAGGATGCATGTTATATATGGATGCTCTGATGTAACTATATCCTGTATTCCTGTCTAAGAGCACCTTTGAACATAGCCTGGGAATTATCCTTTTATCTCCTCTGCTGCTGCTCTAGGAACTGCTTTAGCCAAATATTATATATTGTTTTCATTCTCTGCAGGTTGTAAATTGCCATGAATCCGTCATCTATGTCTTAGCTCCTTTGAGATATGCCACTATATATGGATGCTCTGATGCAACTATAGTGCTTGGGGCTGTTGGAAAGGTATGTGTAATCTCCGATGACCGCCTGTTGCTCCTATTATAGGTGCATAATTTTCATCAAAGAACAGTTATTGCGCTTAAATGCCATAAAAATAAATTGAAACGTTCATTCATAAAGGCCTTACTTGGTAACAATTAAGTTTTATGTTATTGCTTGCAATGTAATTGATCTAAACAGGCCTGTAATTTTGGTGAAGCTGAAATGACTATTTGGCAACATTACGTTCTCTGAACAGTACGAACTAAAAATCAAAAAATATGTTTAGCAATTCATGTCGGTTCCAAATTTCCTTCCTTTTTAATTGATACTCTTTTCAACTGTAATGAAATAGCCTCCTCTTGTTTTGGTTATGCTATTTTTAAACATTATATCCCTGTCAGGATTGTGTTTATGTTTTAATCTAAAAATTCAGATCCATCACTCCTTTGAAAAGTGACAATGTTTCTTTTGCTTTTCCATCCGAAATATTTTTGCAGCAATACTTTTTATAGTTAAATGTAGTTGCGACTTTTTATTTGTGCCGAAAATATTTATCATCAGTTGTGTTCAAGTGTGCTGAGATATTTCTGTATTTCCATAATTTTATTATTAACAATGCAAACTTCTTTACATAAACATAACCTAAGAGCTTCCTCATAGGAGAGAATAAGACAAAAGAAGAAAAGACAAAAAATAAATAAATATGAAAATACAATTTTATTTAAATCTCAATACAGTTCCCCTGAAGCTGCTACCATTGTTTGTTCTCTTTCAGGCTGTAAGAATTGAGCACTGTGAGAGGGTTCATGTGATTTCAGCAGCTAAACGAATTTGTGTTGCTAATTGTCGTGAATGTATATTTTTTTTGGGGGTAAACCAACAGCCGCTTATTGTTGGTGACAACCATAAGCTCCAGGTATGTTTAATGAGAGTTCCACTTCTCTTTGTTTAGTGATTATAATCTAGCACCTGCACTTGCATAATCTCTTTACACATTTTTAGTGTTTGCTATAATTCTTCAAATTATTTTTTAATTCAAATACATAATGTGAAGCACCTTCTTTGCTTTATGTGTCTTAAATAGTGTAGTGAGTGTGGTCTTCTCTGATCTAGTAGATGTTAGCATGCACTGGTGCTTCAATGGTGGTGTCATGCAGAATGACATGTGGGGTAGGGCCATTGATGGGGTCTAAACTGGTTCAGGACATCCAAAGTGATGGAATTGAAAACCAACCAGCCAACCAACCATAATCAGACCAAACCTGCTGCCTTCTTAATTTTGAACATATGACCTAAACTAATGTTGTTTCAAGTTTGTAAAAAGGGAAATCAGTTTGAATCGAATTTGAGGTCTATAAAAGAATCTAGAACAGAAAGGGTTCGGTCCTTTGGTCTTGTCAATCTAGATTGGTCTTTGTACAGTCCTAACATGGAGAGATTTTTGGTGCTTCATTTCTCGAGATAATAAGAATTAGGGTTCGAAGGTAGATTATCCCCTTCGCCCCTAAAAAAGAGTAAATAAATAAAATAAGCTCACCCGGAAGAGGGGGGTTGGTTGTATGTACTAGAAGGTGTATTCATATTTCATCACACCCTTGGTAGTCATGTTTTAGAGGTGTTTAAGAGGTTGTATTTTGCTTTAGAGTTTAGATTTACTGTTGCCATATCTTTTAGCAATGTTTTGAAAGAGTTAAGTGGAGCTAGGCGATCGGTCGATCTTTCTTCCACTTGATGTTCTAACTGGGGATTGAGTGGACACAAACTCATAAATGATTTCATTTTAATGTTGAACTATAATTGTTTCTTAGATTATATTTATGATGATTAAAACACTGATACTATAATATTTTTGGCACAATTACTTTTCCAAATAACTGATTTTGTTGTTCTTTTGATACAATTACTCAAAAAGGATTTGGAAGATTACCTGCAAATTGTTTGATGAACACAAAATTTGAGAAAAATAGTCGACCTTTAAGTCGACAATTTATTGCTAAGGAAAGTGGAGGGATGCCTGGCACCTGGTGGCCAATTAAGCGGCACTAGTTAGTCGAAGTGATAGAACGCTTTATGTTTAGGCAGCCACGTAAGCAGGGAATTTTTAGAAATTATCCTTTGAAACATAGTGTAATAGTAAGTTTGATATCTCCCTAGAGAGTTTTCCATAAATGCATCATAAGTGTAGAATGTTTACTCGGTAGGTTGTGGTGCATGAAGATCTTGGCTTAGAGTGGAGAATGCAACCAATATAGCCTTAGCCAGTTAGCCTGCTCACCTACGGGTTCTTTATGTTGGAATAGCTTTATCTCTGCTTACCTAAAGGTTTGTTATGTCGATACGGGCTGCATGTGGGTCGGGTAGGTGGTGCTGAAGGCATTTAAACAACTCAACCCATTGTTTGTGGTTTGAAAAATCTCAACCCAAGCCTTGAGGTTGGGTTGATCTGGTTGAGACTTACGCATGTGATTTTACAATATAGCTAAGCATTTGTGTTTGAGAGAAGTAAAACAAAAATGAGAACACCAAAAAGGCCAACACACAAAAAAAGTTGAAGGTTCATGCGAATAAGAAAATGAAAATACGGTTGAAATTGTAACATAATTTGAATATAACTAACTACGGGCTGGTATAATGTCTAACGTGTATATATATTAATCACTAACTTAACAATCATATTAAATCCATAGTATAAGAAGGCATTGGGTTCATCAGGTTGGGTTGGGTTCAAATTACTCTAGCCCAATAGATGATGTGGTTTGGCCTAATTTTGTATCAAAATGTGTCAGGTTACCTAGGTTTTAGTTTCTTGGGTATTTCAGATTGGGTAGGTCGGGTAGGTCGGAATTTTGAGTACCCCTAGATTTGCTAGCACAAAACTCAAGAAGAACGGCAAAAGAAATACCAGAAAAGAATAAAATAAAAATAATATCAACATTTGATGTGTCTCAACTCTCTTGGGTCAGTTGGGTGGCAACTCAATGTTTCGAGTCTGTAACCTTAGAAGCTATTGAGGGTCTGATACCTTATTCCAGCAATCAAGCCAGTACACTAACAAGTAATCTCTTCAACACTAATTGTGGCATTTTGCACATTCCCCAAGTTGATTGGATGCCATTTTCCTTTTGGGATGCTTCAAAGTTTTGACATGCCATTTGCTCATTGGCAACATGTTATTGACCAATGCCAAACAAAATATAGGATATTATAGAATAGAAGAGAAGAATGCAAAAGGTATCCCCTCCCCCTAAAGTAAGCGTCATCGTTGTTAAGGATATTGAAGGGATCTGAGAAGTTCCATTGTTTGTTATGTAAAAGGTCACCCTAATTTATGAATGCGTAAATCATTTCCCTTTTCTCTTTAACTTCTTCAAAGGTGATTCGATGTAGTGGCAGAAGTAAGTGGAGTCATAATTCCAATTTTGATCGAGGACTCTTTTTGTGAGATCGCTGGATAGTAATATGAAATTTTTACCTTTGAATACAGGAGTTTATATAAGAAAATCAATGATTGTACTAAATGTTTGTAGTTCTGCTATTATTCTTGAATCCTACTTCCGTGTTTGCTCATATGCTACGCCTAAAGTTAAGATCCTTTGGATGTTTTACAAATAAGTTAATAAATCATGAAAGATAATTATATGCGTCAACTGAGACACTATACCAACCCAAACCAAAAGAAACCAGCCCGTCCCGCTCGAAAGCAAGGTCTGGAAGGAGGGGGTGGGACGTATGCAGTCCTGATCTCTACCCACAAATAGTAGAGCGGCTGTTGCCGCGAAGACCACTTGCTTGTGCGAAAGTGCGAGCGAAATGGATTAACCGAGACACGATATTAGTGTGTCACTGAATATCTTTTTTTTTTTTGATAAGGTTCACCTGGGTTTGCCCAGGCTACATCCTTGGTAATTTTTA
>LUCG01134370.1:0-16697 GCA_001633085.1 Carthamus tinctorius
ACAACCTAATTCCCCAAACCTAACCCTTATACAAAACTAACGAATCGAAGGCTAGGAAACACACACCTTTGCGGAATTTCACCAACAATACACTCGAATTCTTGATTGTTAAATCCAATTGATGCTCCCAAACTTCCAATTGATGCACCAAAATCGCTAAGCTCTCCACTTTCTCTCTCAAAATCGATCAAGCCAAAAGTGGAAGAGACATGGCTTCTAACTCTATTATATACCTGCTAATACTAACCTCCAACTTTTATAATTGTCATAAACGCCCCCAAAGTTCTGCAAATCACACAAGCATCCTAAATGTTAACATAACTCTTAGCTAAAACCGTTAAATTAAACAAAAGAGAAATGGGGCGTTACAAGTATTGGTCAATAAAATGAATAATTTAACCATTCCTCTTCCTAAGATCTTCCAAGTGGGAGCAATTGTGGACAAATTGCCTCAATCTTGGAAGGACTTTTCAAAATGAATGATGCATAAATCCGAAGAATATTCTTTGGATGATTTATTAAAGCATCTCAGGATCTAGGAGGAGACACGTAATCGGGAAAAGAGAGGCAAAGCCCCCGCCAATATCCACAACGTGTAGGCTCGCGGTAAGGGCAAAGGAAGGTTTAAATCTGCTGGACCCACTAAAAAGTGGAACCCGGGTCCACAGAAAAAACCTTTCAAAAGGCAGGGTCAATCTTATGGCCAAGGGAACATTACAAGGAATGGGAAGTGCCATGTGTAACACCACTTTTCAAAAATGCTCAAATATCAACTTAATTCATAAAGCATGTCAACCAATAAATTTTTAAGTCACAAAGTTAAAACTATTCAAAAGAAAACCGATAAAACAAGTCTGTATGTTATTCAATGCTAAAAGAAAATGAGCAACTGGAACTGTCTTCTTAAGCCTGAAGTCAAGTCGGAGCTTTACCCTTGTCCTTACCCGAACTGCTTCCTGAAAAGGGGTAAATAACAACGGGTAAGCGAAAAGCTTAGTGAGCATGTACTACACATAACTTACATCATATCACACACATATAAACACATAACAGAAACATACTGAACATAACTGAACATTGTCTCAAAGAGAACGGATCTGAACTCCTCGACTCATAAAGGGCACGAGGCTGTCTCTTCCTCAACTCACTAAGGGCATGGGGTTGTCCCTTTACTGAAAAATTGATACACATACATACACGCATGTATAATGCAAGGTTACACAGTATAACTCACCTGAACTGCAACAATAACTGAATTCAAATAGTACGAAGCTAGCACAATCTCTCAACCCGAAATCCTGTATTTTAACAATCTATAACTGTAATTAGGACCCTCAAACAGCCCTAAAAGAAGTCAAATTAGGTCCCTAAGAATCCTCTTAAGCTAGACCTCGAAAACGGGTTCAAACAAAACGAAAACGGACGTCGCATCAGAGCTGAGGAGCCCTCGCCCCTAGCTCGAGCTTTCTTTTTGGAGAAACTCAGTATGAGAAGCTGATAATTATCAGATTTGATTTAATTAAAGCAGATTAGAGAAGAGATAAAGCTGATAATTAGCTGAAATAAATCCCACATTTTTCTCGGTTTTATTAGATAATACCGAGTTGTTTTCACAAGATTATCCACGATTTTCAAATCAGTTGGAGACTTAATCTCCAACTGCAACTCCTTTTCTTGGGGATTAAGCTTAAAGATGGGTTATCTGATTCCTTTTTCCAGCTATAAATATCGGCTTCCTCTTCAGTCTCTGAGTTCTTTCTACGGTTTCTGCCATTCTGTGTCATACTCTGCATTAGTTAAACACTATTGCTGTTAGTGTTTAACGTCTGCATCAAATCCTGGGGTAAAGCGATCGTAGACTCACAACAATAATGGTGTCGCTAAAACCTTTAAGGACAGGAGCATACTCCATGCAGATTGCTTTCTTTTCAGATTTCTACAAACGTACCACGTTGGTTTTTATACTTCTGCACCGCGTTTTAATTTTCAGTCCAGTAGCGTGGACAGTCTGCTTCTACACCTTGCTTCTTACGTTTTCTGTTGAAGACATAGTATGTTGTTTAGGATTTGTTTTATGTTTTGGTATTTTGGTGAAACTTGCTGTTGGTTCACTTTATGCAATACGTAGTAAAGCATCAAATTTTATATTATTGTTAGTTTAAAGTTGGGTTTACTTGATGAAAGTGTATCCAACTTGTCACGAAAAGTTATTGTATGTATTGTACTTCTATTTTTACCATTTGGCATATCGGAAGTTTAAGAAATGGTCATTGTATGTATTAAACTTTACCAAAACCTACCATTTAATATATCCAACTTGTCACGAAAGTGTATCTAACTTGTTATGAAATACATTAAATGGTAGATTTTGATAGTTTTGATATGCCAAATGGTATAAATGGAAGTTCAGTACATACAATAACTTTTTGTGAAAAATTGGATACACTTTCGTGAAATAAACCTTTTAAAGTTTAATGATACTCATCAGATTTTGGTTCTAAAGTTGATTATCTGATTTTATATAATTAAACTGTTTGTTCAAAGTTACATCTTTAAAAAAGGTAGAATATTTGTCAAGCAAAATTCTGATATCCAAATTTTTTCAACATGAAACAACAATCAGAAGAAGTCACACTTTAAAGTTGGACATATAACATTCAATGCATTGGTTGCTATAAAAGGTCTTCCTTGCAAATTACCCATTTTTGAAAGAACATCTTTATGAGTATTTTTGAAGTAGTTTCGATGTCATCCTCTAAAGAACTTCCTTAGTTTCACGGATCCAGAAGAGAAACTTCTCCCTCTCTCTCCCTCTCTTCCAGTTTAGCAAATTTGTCAAAGTCAGATTATTGTGCATCTTAACTTCCTACTTCCACAATAAATCTCTAATTCTCGATAATTCTTGTTTTCATACAAAATATCAAAGAACCATAAAACGAAAACCTCTTGTGTTTGTATCCAACCCCTTTCTTCTATATCTCCCGTGTAAGTCATACTTCCCAAAACCAACATTTACATCTATTCAAATGTTATACTTTACAGGGGGGGTATACAACAACAAATATTAGAAATTTAGAATAGATAAACATTCAAAGTTATCTAATTTTATATCAAAATGCACACTTTAGTATAAAGAAATAAAAGAGGACAAGTTTTATAAAATTTGTACAAAAAGAAATAGGTTTTGGAACAAAAAAATAATCATAATTGAGAAGAAGAGTTTATAGCATAGCAGCCGACTTTGAGTCTTCCTTTTTGGGTGAAATCACATCACCTGTAGAACTAAAAAGCACTCTCCAAAATCCCCCTCTTCTTTCTTCCTCCATAAATCAAAACCATCCAAACATCGCTCTCCTCCTCCCCCATCCATATCCATTCCTCAATTCCCAAGGTCCATTTTTTCAAAAACCCTAAACTCACTTCGATCTCAATTTCCAAACATCTTTCTTCGATTTCAACATCCTTCACTCTCGTCGACAATGGATGCCGACTCTTGGGCTGCTCGTCTATCTTCGACATCCAAGCGTTACCAATATGCTCTTCAATCGCGATCATCTGGTAAATCAATCCTCTTCTCTTCAATTAGGGTTTTCTTTTCAGGTTTTAATTTTATGTTGTTGAGTTGTCATGATTTGTTTAATTGAAATTCTTTTTGATGCAGATATGTTTATGGGGTTCGAGGACATTGAGATGGATGATGATATCAGGGAGGAATTTCCATGCCCCTTTTGCACTGGTTATTTCGATATAGTCGGCTTGTGTTGTCATATTGATGATGAACATCATGTGGAGGCCAAGAATGGGGTATTTGTTGTTATACTTTGCTCAAAGTTCAATTTTCTTCAAGTTCTGGAAAATTTTGGAGTCTTGATCATATTGGCATAATCATAAGTTCGTTTATAATGTTTCACAATCTGAAATATGCTCATCTTGATCACAGCCGTATGCTTTTGTGACTTTGAGGTTAGGTTATGATGAGGATTTTGTTGGATTTTCTCTGAAAGGTTTCGTTTCTTTCCATTGACAGGTGTGTCCGGTTTGTGCGGTAAGGGTGGGGATAGACATGGTAGCACATATAACCTTACAGCATGGGAACATATTTAAGATATCCTTTCTTCTCTATATGATGTTATGTTAGTAACTTTATACAATAGAAGTTGAACTTCTGTTGCTTGTGCACCAATTACTTGTGTAGTTAGTTTTGGTTTCTGTGTTTTAATTCGTTGCTGTCTAGAGGTTTTGGAGTCTTTTAGCCGAGTCACTTAACTAATATGATTCCCATATCTGGACATGCATGTAAATGCACACCAACAATAAAAAGCTTACTTTCAGACTAATTGGATAGGCTAAATGAGATCAATCATAATCATAAAGAGGTAACCTAAGTGGAATGAGAACATATGTTGCATTCGTTATGTTCTCTTATGTCAGGATAAAATCTTTTGTTATGATCTTCTAGTTTCAATCTGCATTGATTAATTCCATTCATGCTAATGTACTCGATTGGTAGAAGTGTCTCACCAGATTGGTATCTACATATGTGAACACAACTAAAACAAAGCCTGGGGAGTTGCTCACGGAATGCTCCAGGCCAGTTGGTTCGTTATTTTGTAGGCGGTACTAGTTTATTAGGATTATGTATGTGGAAAAGATAGTGTTTCCCTTCCTTAGTTGGCATTTTCTTCTCATCGCTGTTTTGTATTTCTGTGCCATTTTGTTGAATTAACTGGTATCCATCTTGCTTGAAATCCTTAACCAAAACATACATGCAACAAAAGAGGAAATGTCGCAAAGGTGGCTCTGTATCTACGCTTTCGTTGTTGAGGAGAGAGTTACGGGAAGGAAATTTGCAGTCCTTGTTTGGAGGCTCCTCCTATGTAGTTCCGTCGGCCAATGCAGCACCTGACCCATTGTTGTCATCATTTATTTTGCCAATCAGTGATGATTTAGGAAGCACACAATCGAACTCGTCCGTTGAATCAGTTGCTGTAACCAAAAGCACAAGTGAAAAAATGTCTGAAAGGTATGTTATTCTTACTTGATATCTTTGCATGATTGCTATATAAATATGTGCTGGCTTTACGGATTTTGTGGCTATTCATAATTCATACTACAAAATTGTATGTCGAACAAAAGTGTGATATGGTTGATTTTGAAACCCAAAATTATAAATTTATAATAGAAAGGCAAGACTTCTTGAAATCAAGAAGCAAATATACATCATGGATTTCATCAAGAAGTTCCTGGTGGGGTTTGTTTCTGCTCTCTCTTTGACCTCATATATCACGGAATGATGAGGGCGGTTTGTAACATGAAAGAAAAGTATAAGAAAGCACATCAAAAGTGTGATATAGATATATAGTTAAAGAAAAGTAACATGAAAGAATAATAAAGCACACAAGACAATGAAGTCCTACAAGAAGATATGAAATCACTAAACTAAGGACAAAGAAGCAGTCGACTCTCTAACTCTCCCCTTCTCTCACTCTCTCCTATCCTAGGGCACTGGTAGCACAAACTGAATGTATCTTACTTTTTGTTAAGCTGGTCATTTGGGGGTTGGATCTAGTAGTATGTGGATTCTGTCAAACTCAAAGTAAGCAGTTGTCATGTGAAATTATGAAAGTAGATTGATATGAAAAATGTTATTGTGCATTTCTTGAAGATTGATATGTTTGAATTTATGTTGGTAATTTTAGTTGAGCACTTCATTATTAAACCTATTTGTAGGTGTATTAACATGTAGTTGTTGGTGGGAGGGCCATTGGTTATGTGCCTTCTCTAGGACCAAGTGTGTACTGGCAACCAGAATTTAGATAGGCGTGTTTGATAGTTAGCTCTTACACTTGTTCTATAACTAGAATTAGATCAACTTCACTAGTGCTTAGAATTGCCGATTTGTCTATATATACATTACATAAAGGCTAAAGCTATAGATATATTTACGTTGTAAACGTACATCTGATATGTGTGTGTAAAATATACATGCACATACGAATGCGTATACATCTAGGCACACACGTGTGTGAGTGAGATTTATGATATTATACATATTTGATATTTTTTGCAAATGCTGCGGCTCACTTAAATTAGGCTTGCATCTAGACTCAAGGGGCTTTATGCCATTAAGAACAATGACTCTATAGAAAGTACTACTTTATACAGAGATGAGATTGTAATTTTGTAGTCCTTATTTGCCAATGTGAATAGGATTTATGGATGGTAAGTATATCGTCATTCTAGCAATGGGATGAATAGGATTATTTATTTGTTTATTCTTTTTGATAAAGAGGACGATGCCAATGAACAAAATTAAGATGAATCAGAATTAAAAGGATTCATTATGCTCAAGGAATTAAAAAAAGATCATTATACTCACCAATCTAACCGAGTGTCATAAAGCGTGCCATCTCCATATCATCAGATTCCATGTAAAAAACATTGCTCCACAAAGTAATCATATTGTTGTTTTGTCCATCTTTCACCATTCACACTTTCTTTTCGAACATTTCAAATGCCATCTTTCTTATCTTCATTCTGCCTATCTAAAGCTGCAAACCTGTTGGAAATAGTATTCTCAACTTTGGGCATATATGCCTTGGACTCCATTGCTTTTGAATTTTCTTGACACTAGCTACAATCCTTTCCTTCTATCCTTCTTTACAATACATGAAACCAAATCGGTAGTACTGATGATTTCTTCCCCTTTGGATTCCAATATGAATACCACTTTGCTGTACATCATGTCTAACCTCTCCGTGACTTTGATACTGTTTTTGATCACCCTTGCTCTGATTTTCTTTTAGTTGGTCTCTAAAAAGGTTTTTGATTCACGTTGTTTCATTTGCCCAATTTCTGAACACCACCATCAACCCCATCCTCCAGATTAGAATTCAATGCATCTTTCATAATAACATCCTCTATAATCTTTGCTGCCACCTCTTGATCAATTTACAGTCTCATTTGACATTTTTACAGGTAGGCTTCCATTGATAACTTGAATCTTGACAGTTATATTGTATATCAGATCATTATTAGATACCTCCACAATATTTTTGCATAAGCAATCTTCATACTCTTTTCACATCTTTTCCTGGTGACTCTATCCATTGCAATTGGCAACTTACTTACACTACTAGAAATCGTTCTCAACTCAAACCGAACCAAGTGATGGTAATATATCCTGCTTTAGAGGAGGGTTACAGGGGGACATATGTAGACATAACCTGTAACCCAAAAGATAGCGCGGCTATTTTGTGAAGACCCCCAACTTGTGCAAAAGTGTGGGGAAACCATAGTTGTCAACCTCACTAACTCTATTCTTCCTATTGACAGTAAGTCGCGGAACCTATACTCACTCTATTACCTTTTTGTAAGTAGTACCGAAGTCTTATTTTACTTCTGATTGATAAACGATGGTGTTGAAGTATGAAAGGCATATAAGACTGTTTTTGAAGAATATACATCTATACAATTTCATCTAATTATTCATCATTATTACAAAATTTACATCTAAATTATAAGCTATCAATTCAACTTTACCAGAATATACCGTCATCAATTTTAAATAGATTTAAATCCTATCAAAGTACATTGATTGATCCAAACACAATAGAAAATATGATTGGAGTTCCATAACAACTTAAAGCAAACTTTATTTACATTCAAGTCCTATGAATTAAAGTATGTCAATTGATACAAACACTTTTTAGATCACGCTGAAAGGTTTCTTTATAAGGATTACAATTGTATATAAGAAAATCATCATTTGTACCAACAACAAAAAACCATTGGATATCATCTATTTCACTCTCATCAATCTCTTATATAAGTGACCATGAAATGAATAGCATCTAACTAAGTGCAGAAAGCAAGATGATTAGAAGGAACCTAATGCTGTAAAAAGTTCAATATACATATTTAGTAGTATAACAAGATGATTAGAAGGAAATTGTTTTTATCAAAATGTGTTCTGGCAATTCCAGTTCCGGGAAAGCGTTTCATAGTGTTGCTGGTTGAACAAAACGTGTAAAGACAATGGGCAAAGATGATAAAATGGTCTGAAGTTGGCAAGAAATGCAACACAAGCTCAGCCCTTAACCTTTAAAAGGGCCACCCTGTCTATGGTTGCAAAGCCTTATGTGGAAGATGACCATCAAGCGGGAAACTGATATACATACAAAACCAAATATCTTTCCGAACATGTAAACATCACTATGCTAGTTGAATACAAGGACAACATATGCATCATCATGTTTCAGTTGTGTATCATTGCTTCGCATTTTGTGAATTTTAGACGATTTCTACTTGGATATGAAGTTATCTACACTGGTTAATACTCAATCTAGAGTTGACCTTTACCTGTCTACTACCCTATTAAGTTATTATAGGTTCAACAGTTTAATAGTGCATTGTTCATAGAGTTCATATAATACCTTCACGTTCAGTGAGAGTGAAAAGTAGTAGGAATATGTATCATGCAGTGTGAGTGTCAAAATGGTACCAAATGCACATACATTCTAACCATATCTGGGATTAGTCTAACAAAAAATATTACATCGTTCTGTTGATCATGATTCTACATCGATCATGCATCAAGTTTTTATGCACAAATCACCTTGACATTTTATGAGTAAGTATCAACAACTGTGGATTATGGGGTATTGAATCAAAACGCAAGAATTCCATCTAAACAAATTAGCAAATACATGTCTTTAGGAAGTATCATATCATGGCCTACAGAATATATGTTAGCCTAACAAATGAAAAATTCTGAAAATAGACTATCAATCTATGTAGCACTGGTGCTCTAGTTTTATAGCTGGGACAAGTCAGCATATCATGGATGAATATAAAATCCCAGAATCAATTCAGACAAGTGATGTTACTATAGAACACACAGAACAGATAGATAAAAAAAATTAACGACTACTAATCAGTTTCTAGCATTGTTATTTACCTAGGTCCAAATGTGACCACAAAGCGCTGTGTTTGCCACATCAATACTAACACACAGAATCAGTTGGTGAGACTAAAATGGTGAGCAAACAAAAAGAACCAATCATACATTGAAAAACTAAAGAAGTTAAAAGTTCTTTGAAGATATATTCGATTGCCTAATCAGAGGCATAAGAGAGAGGGATTGTATGCTTTGAGAGAGATGATGGATGAGGTTTAGAATGGGTTAAGAGGCCGGTAAGAGGTATGTGAATCTTTTATTGGACCAGAGGATGGTAAGAAAAAAACAAACGCTCTAAAAGTTCCAACCTCTTATTCATTACGATATACATTTCAGATTTGCTCTTAATGTCTTCAACAAGTCCTATTAGAGGTTACGCCCTTGCAAATGTCTTACGGTAATTGTAACAGAAATTTTAAAACCATACCCAAATATCAATTTCATGTTTGGGAAAGTATTTGTAAGTAGATTCAGACAGTTATATATCTTGCTTTATATGAGAAAGGATTACAATACAGTCTAAAGTCATTTGTAATCGCTCCAAACCCTCTTAGAAGTCTACTTTCTTTGTTTTTATTTATTTTGTTGCTCTCCTACTATTAACACTATATGATCTTGTACTTATTATGTTTATTACCGAGTGATTTTGCATTCTGATGGGAATTGCAAAAGTAAAACTAAATATAAGGAAATAAAAGAAGGTCTATACTTAGTTTAGTGCATGAGGGATGAATCTTGTTCCTAAGATGATACCAGAATGATCGGAGATGGATATTTATATATATTATGTTGTGTTGCATTGCAGAAAGGCTGAATCACCTCCATTGTCGAATGAAGACAAGGAAGAGAGGAGTAGAAGGTCGGAATTTGTGCAGGGGATGTTGCTGTCAACGATTCTCCGTGATGTTGATTTGTAAAAAAGATATTGATGATGATGGCAAATGCAATGCAATGCAATGCAAATCAGAGGTTTGTTATATTATTATGTTAATGGGATCGGAGAGTGAAATGTAGTAGTAAGTAATAATAAATATGTGTAATTTAATGTCTTTGAGAATTGTATGAGTTGCTTTTTCATTTACAAAAAAGGAAGAAAAGAAATAAAGTAATAGACGGCGTTTGTAACTGAATACATACATACATGCATATGATTATATTATTATTCTTGTTATCGTTAATACCTTTTCATACATAATGGTGGTGAAGCTGAATATGGTATGCTAGCTTCAATTAGTTTTGTTTTTGTAAACTGATAAACGTCTGAATGTATATAATTATTTGTTTTATTCTTTAAAATGTTACATTAACAACAGTTTTACACTATTAAGCCCACCCATTCATTGATACACTCTCAGGCATCTCTTTTGAAAGAATCCCTTTTGGTGGAAGTTTTCTTCTCTCAAAACTCTTTGTTTTACTCATAGTATTATGTGTGCATCACCTTGTTCTCATTTATTTGCCAATTATAAGCTTTTGATGAAGTTTGCTATAAATTTAGTATAAGAAAAAAAGAGGTAGAAGCCATTGATGGGGTTTGTATTGTAGCTAAGAGCTTCAACATCATTTTTTTCTTTTCAAGATAATTTATTTATTTCTAAGGTTAAAAGTTAAATGTTGCAATACAGATGGCTAAAACAACTTTTGGTTCCAATGGTTTACTATAAACTAAAGTTTAGAACAAACACCTAGTTGACAGGAAAGCGATATATGGAATTGTATAAGAGGTAAATAAGTGGTCAAGCTATCTCTTATTCCTTCAGGCCATGGTAAGGCATAAGAGGTTTGAAAAAGAGTAAAAAAATCAAACAATCTGAAATGCATAATCTCCTACCCAATGGAAAAGAGTTCCTTAAGGGCTTCTCAAAAAACAAACAAACATGCCCTTAATATGTTTTGTATAATACTATTTAGAGTAATTTACATCTTTTGTCCATGTGGTTTGTTAATGATTTCTATTTTTGTTCCTTATAGTTTACAACCTACCATTTTTGTTTCTATAATTTGCAAGTTTACCCTTAAATTGGTGTTAAATTTGGAAAGAACAACTTATTTTAAAACCTTTTAGAAATACATTGAATAACAAATAATTCAATTTTTATACGTCAATACTAGAACTACGTCAAATCAATTTTCTAATTTGACCTCAATAAATAATAAAACAAGTTTTATACAAAGACTAAATAAATGTCGGATGTTACTAAACCCAATAACGGTCGCTATCTCCAAGGCACAAAAGACATCAACGAAGCTAGATCCTTCACGTGTGTCTAACTAGTCCTTACCTCAACATGGTGTCGCTAGCAACATACCCCCAACAAGAACCTGATGCACATGCCAACAAATAAAAAAGGTTACGGTTACGCCTAGTGAGTTCAAGAGTTTATATAATTCATATGAACGGTAAACTAAAATGATGCATAATAATCATAATTTCCAAAATAATGTAAAGCAACATCTTTCTCAAACCCCACCGTTTTTATAATCAACGATTCCTCATAGAACAAGCTGATTCTAGGGGGATAATCATAATGAATATTCTAATCCAACTGGTTTCTTTCCACCAAAGATAATTAGTTAGTAAAGTTTTGATTTTTAAGTTTTAGTAGTTGATAATACAAAAACCTCATCTTTGCAATTTTATTAGATTAACTGACTAGCGCTATGGTATTTCAACTAGCTTAACTGTTCCCTGTAGAGATGATACTCGTATATAAATTCCCGATACTATACTATTTGTGATCAGGTCACATGTGCCTGTTTGTGATGGCCTAGAATTGGGTAGGATAAGGAATTACAAATTTAAAATTGAAGGTATTTTTATAGTCTAGATATATCACATCAACGATAGTGCCAGATATGAGATTCATCTTCTATCACAGTTTGAAAGCAAGAGGAAGTTTTTGGGGTTATGGTAACCAATAGGGAGAACATCCTATTTCCCTTTTTAGGATGATACACACGTTGCACTTCTAGTCTTGAATTAGGATGGCTAAACCCCTTTCTTGCAATTGTCATACACTGAACTAAGGAACCTAATTTAATCACCTATTCAAAAAGATAAACCAAAGTAACTAAAGGATAAGCAGCTAAATAATCACTAAAGGATAAGCCAAATAATTGTTGCACATATCCGATGAATCAAACGTGAAACTTGCAGGTTTCCTCATCGGAGAAGAAACGTAAGTTCCCAGAGCTGGGTAGAGTTATGTCGAAGTGTTTTTCATACCCAGTTTGAGATTGCAATTGGGTTTCTCCAATTGTAGACCATGACAACATAGATGGATCAAAAGATCCAAAAACATCATCAAGATTCGTCGGATTCTATTTAAGACAGGAAGAAGGATGCAATTGGGTTAGGGCTCATGGAAGAAGGATGCAATTCTGGTGCTACCTGGGTAAGATTTCGGTCAACATCATAGTCAGTTCTCGGTTAGATCCTTTATTTGGTAAACGCATTGATTGTTGACCGAGTCTGCCCAATCAACAGCAAGTAAACATCCCCTTAATAAAAAGAATTGGTAAACAGTCTCAATGGTAATATCATAAGATGATGTATTTTTTATTTTGAAAATTACATTAAAACTATATAACTAGTAAAAGAATAAAGTCAAAATTTATTTATTTGCTAACTACTAATGTATCTAAAATCGTTATCATTTATAATTTTATTATTATTATTATTGACAAATATTTTAGAGAATATTAAGAAGTGGTTGGTTTAAAAAGAGAGAGAGAGAACAATAAATTAATAAGAGATGATGGTTTGTTCCAAAGGTCTTCTATTATAGATTTATATAACCACCTAGATGGTGTTTATAACTTTATATTGGCCAACCAAAAGCGTTAAATAGGATTATTAAATTTAGAGTAAATTACAAATTTTGTGGTTATCAAAATTTTTGGATAGGGTCTTCTAAATGAAATAATTATATTGGATGATTATAGTTTTATTTTTTGTTATGGATTATAATTTCTTATCCGAACTTTACTAATCTTTGCTCTACTAAGTCAGGGATAATATTATTCTTTTACTTTTTTATATTTAAAAACATAAAAGAAAAAAAGATGAGTTTTCCATTGAAGTGGCCTCTAAATCGAAGTTGTTGTAATTGATTTGAGGAAAGCTAGCTACCAGTAGCGAGGATGTTATCGATATTCGTGTGAAGATTGATTCGGCAAACAAGGCATGGTCTAGGATCAGATAGCATATGCAAAGTGGTTCAAAAGGGTCTTCTGATACTGAGTATGAAGTTTGGAGGATCATGACTTGACTTTGCGATAGTTTTTGGAGGATCATGACTTGATTCATTTGGGTTCCTCCATTTCGATCATGGATAAGTAAGGACTATTTTGTTCCCAAGGATCATATCTGAACCCGAAGTCTTTAGGATGACGTTTAAGGACCGAGAAGAAGCCATCTTAAGTTATCAAACATAAGAATTATGGGTTATTTACTAAATGCTTACCAGGTAAGCCTTTGCTCGGAAATTCACTTTATCATGTGAATATGGCAAGACCTAGAATCTTAACCAATAAGAGCAATTATAAGGATTGAGAGTCTTACCCAATTAGTGAAAGTCTCAAGTCTTACCTGGTAAGCGTTTACTCAGTAAATTGTTTCATATGGTATAAATATTGTTTCAATAACAATATCCGGTAAAGTAAGTTAGAGTGTTCGACTCTTGCTGATAGGTGCTTACAGGGTATAACAAAACTGAAACCACTATGATGATACATGTAATTATTTCATTTTTTGGGATACAATCCATAATTTCTTTATAACTGGAGGGACAAAATTGGTAAGTTACTCTTATGTATTTAGGATCAGGTTCAAATGAAAACTCATTTTTCATTGCGAACATGAGGACAGCCGAGAGCGTGTCACATGGCATATTCATTTTGAATAATCATGTACTATCCAAAGTGAATAACACAACATTCAGTGTTATCATTGTGTTATTCACTCCGAATAATACATGATTATTGTGGGTGAATATTCCACGTGACACGCTCTTGGTTGTTCTCACATTCACAACGAAATTTGAATTCGCAACCGAACTTTGGTGTATGTATTTAATATTATGCTTTCATTTAAAACTAGTCTAAAAGAAAATAATACCAAACAAGATGCTTTAACAAATGAAAACAAGATTCATATTTAATTATTCACAGATTTAACAAATGATTGTCTGGCGTCGATTTTGACGTATAAGAAATTAAGAATCTTTAATTGTATCTTGAGCAAAATAGAAAAATATATTATCATTGTGTTTTGATATTTTATTGATGAAAAAAAGAGACTCAATTATCATGTATTTAAAACATCCATAATGGTATAGTTTTTCTTGAAATTTTTTTCTAAAAGATGTGATCCACATTTAATGCACGGGTATATAATTATACATAAAAAAGTTTTTTTTTCTTTTTTTTTTTTTTGTCGATGAGAGTTTTTCTTAATAGGTGGAAGACAAACTTTTCTATAAATCAATCTCACATGATACCAAATATTGCACATTTACACTTCTTTTTAAACCAAAAAAATAAATTTATAACATCTATATCAAAGCCTTCTAACATCATTTGTAAGTGATGTGGCATTGAAATGACAATGTCACCTAAGGTAAGAATCACCTAAGGTAAGAAGATAAAAAAGGATTACAAGGCTTGCTATTTTTGCACGAAACATTATGTGGACCTCATTATTTTTTTTTCTTTGTACAAATAAACTTATTTCATATATAAAAAATGTATTTTAGAAATTATAATTTTAATTAATTTTGTAGTTAAATTAATTATTAATATTATTAAATTTAATTTGTTATTACTTTGTTTATGGATTTTTTTTATTTAAATTACTAATTTTGCTATCAAATTAATTATTTATATTATAAATAATCAATTATTTATGTTTAAAATAAATCATATTTGATATTTTTATAATAGTATAAATTATTAAAATATATAATTATAAATTAGTTATTGGTGACCACTTTAAAAATGAGTATAAAAGATGAATGTCATTGTATTGATATAAAAGTTTATTGCAAAACTGATGTGGCAGTTAGAAAGATAAAGTTGAGATTTCATTGATGTGGTTCCTATATACATAGTTTTAACCGTTTTGCAACAATGAAAATTAAAAATTAAATCCCTTCAAATGTTAAAACAAATGTGAAAAAGAGAGTTTAAGTTGAAAAAAGAATGCCATGCTTTTTGGAGTCCTTTTCTCTTTTAAAAAAAATTATAATGCTTATATATAACAAATACTCATAAAAATAACTTTTGTTATGTTTTTTTTTTTTGGAAGAGGTATCCCAGACCACATTGGGCCCAGACTAATCCTCGGCAATTTTTGGGCCGAAGCCCGACTGCTAAAGCATGCAGCCCGGGGTCGAAGCCCCCGTACCTCCAGAATGCGTCCCCCAGGGCTCGAACTCGGGTTCACCACTATGTAGTGCCCAAGCCTTTACCACTAGGCTAACACTCCTTTGGTAACTTTTGTTATGTTATTTTGCAACCTTTTCTAATTTATATTTGCAAAGTGTTCAGCAACACTTTCACCAAACAGTATATTATATTCAATACAAAATCATATTTAACAAATAAAGTGGTACTTTTTCATCATTTATGGGCATAGGGAAGAGTGATAAGTGGTAATTAACCATTGAATGCATATTAGGATGAGATGCACCAGATCCATTCCTTTCTAAAAAGCATTCATAGGAGACCATGGGATAAAAAATTCAAATCCAATTTTCACACTTCTCATCGTTAACTCAAATTCTCACACAATCCTTTTCCTATGGCAGTTAACAAATGAAGTTGGTACTCTCTAGAACACACAACATGTGATGATAGTAACAATTGAAGTTGGTAAATGATTCAATTTAAGGACAGAAAAGATAGTTATGAAATATGGGCATATAGAGTAAGAATCACATGATTAAAATAGTGACAGAATAATAAGATGCCAAATTTTGAGAACATGACTACTACACCAATCATTATCACCTCCAACCAATCATCTGTATAAATAAATAAATAAACAAAAAACTATTTCATTATGGCATCATATCCACCTGCTAATATGTAAAAAAGGCAAGTTCTAACCAAAGGGTATAACTACTTTTTTTTCTTTTTTAGATGAATAGAATAGGCCTTTTCTTTCCAGAATAATATTATACCAAAAGAGGAAAATGTACAAATTTCATTGCATGATGTATCCACATCACAAAATTATAAAAATGATTGAGTTGTGTAAATGATAGACAGAAGAATGAATTTGAGGGGGTTTGGGTAATCAAATACCTAAAACCCTAACCAATTGAAGAGATATCTTGATTGTTCTTGGTTACCGCCAGCCAGCCGCATGCAGTTAATATGGTGCATGAAGACCGCCTGCTGACGTTCTCGAGTTTCCGATAGCCTGCACCAAAAAACCTCACCATTATTTACCACCTCATCCTTCCTATTTGTTTTGACCACATTGCAAAAAGAAATCTATTAATAAACCAAACGATCACATAATATATACATAGGGGCGTGTTTAAATGAAAACTCATCTTTCTTTACGTACGTGAGGATAGCTGAGAGTGTGCCACGTATCTCATTCAGTCTAAATAATACAAGATTATTAAGACTGAATATTTATGCATTATTCAGACTGAATGTAGAATTATTCATCATGAATAATGCATCTGAATAATCCTTTATCATTCATATTGAATGGGACACGTGG
>LUCG01134419.1:0-16561 GCA_001633085.1 Carthamus tinctorius
AAGGGGGTCGGGTTAGACTTAGAGTCCATTTTGGGATCACGTGTTGATATGTTGGGCATGTAACTGTTATAGGTGACCTTTTCTAAACATCCTACGAGTTACAAGTGTGTGATATTGCTCGATTGTCAGGTTAGTACTCTATCTGTACCTTGTGTAGCATGTTATGCCTAATTATTGAAATGCATGTGTGGTTATGTGTTAAGTTGCATGTTATAGGTTATGATAGTACCTACGGTGGTATTTGTTACCCCTAGGGAAGATGTTATGGAATAAGAGGTCTGGTACCAGTGTCAATGTATTAAGTTCTGTGTACATGATGACTGTGTATTGATGGTTATGTAAGGTATTAGATGTGTGCTCACTAAGTGTAAAGCTTACCCGTTGTTGTTTTCCCTCTTTTAGTGACAGGTACATCGTCGGGTAGCAAAGGGAAAGCCCAGGTGTGATGTTCCGTATGGTAGAAGCTTAGTCTTGGGAGTTGGGAAGGATGTCGGGAAGCGTTTATGTTTTTCTTAATATGAGATATTTTCTTTGGTTAAGTACATTTTTTTGTACTCAGTTTTTGGTTGGGTTTTTAAATGATGTTTGTTTGTTATGACTGAATTTATTTCCTTTAAAGGACGTGATATGTTTTTAATGAAATTATTTTATCAATTTGGACAAGGCTTCCGTTTGGTTACTGGAAATCCATTGAAGATATGTTTATTTGAAATCAGGCTTTACAGTAGGTGGTGGTGATTGCCGATGGCGCTGGTGACCGGAGGTGGTGGTGGTTGCCTGTTGGGTCTGAAAAGTACTAAATATGGTTAATGCTGCTAGACCAATCAAGTTAGTACTGCTTGAAGGATTAATGCTTCCAGTTGAAGAATTACTACTGCTGAGATAGTTAATACTGCTAGTATATCTAGTTAGTACTGCTGATCTTAGTTAGTACTTCTTATGATTTTTACTACTGCTGTTGATGTTAGTACTGTTGAATCAAGATAAGGAAAGGAGATTGCTTGGAGAGAAACATCAGGGCTTGAAGATAATCATGGAATTGATTATGAAGATTTATTTTATTTTTATGATTATCTTGTAATCCGTACTGTATATATAGTGTAGTTTTTCTATATTAGTCAGTAGTCTTTTGATAGCCTTTTGTGATTAAGAATTTAACCTCAAGATTAGTGATAGTCCTTCCATTAGAGAATTTTTGGACGTCTGTTGAGTCTGTTCAACAGATTGAGGCTTTGATTTGTAATCATTGAAGTTTAATCAAATAGACTTGTGATTTCTTTTACTGTCTTTATTGATCTTTGATTGTTAAAGTGTTATTCCGCAAACTTATTTAACAAAATTTTTGAGATAATTAAATTCTTGATTAAATTTCGATCCTGTCAAATGGTATCAGAGCTCTGAATCTCAAAAATCAAAGTTCATCATGGAAGCATCTGACAGTGTTCTTGCTTCAAAAGTTCCTATTGTCAAACCCAATGAGTTTGACATGTGGAAGATCCGGATCAGACAATACATCCTTATCATTGACTACTCAATGTGGGATATCATTGAGAATGGTCCATCCAGTGAAGGAGAAGTTGGAGCAGATGGAAAGAGACCTCCACCTAAGAATGATGGAGAGAGAAAGCTGAGACAAACTGAGATGAAAGCCTTGAGTACTATGCTCTTGGCAATTCCTAATGAATATCAACATCAATTCTGTAATTGTGTTGATGCAAAGGCTCTGTGGAATGCCTTGGAAAAAGAGGTTTTCAGGAAATAAAAGCACCAAAAGAAATCAGAAGGCAATTGTCAAGCAACAGTATGAGAATTTCATGTCTACAAAGAATGAGTCCATGACTCAAACCTTTGACAGGTTCAAAAAGCTTATAGGAGAACAGGCCACTGTTGGTGTCAAGATGGATCAAGATGATGTAAACAGAAAGTTTCTCAGATCCATTGGAGAAGAATGGATCATGTATACTGTCTCCTTTAGACATAATGATAATCTTGAAGACAAGGAGCTAGATGATCTTTACAATGATCTAAGGGTGTTTGAAGCTGAAGTTGAAGCCAAAAAGAAGCCTTCTGGATATAATCATAATGCTGCCCTTCTATCCTCTGATACTGCTGCTAAAGGAGAAGTTGTTAATACTACTTTTGTAACAAAGCAAGATGGCTCTGGAGAAAATGTGTTAGAAGCTTTTCTTGCAAGCCATGCAAGCTCTTCTCTAACTAATGATGATTTGGAACAGATCAATGCCGATGATCTTGAAGAGATGGATATAAAGTGGCAGATGGCTATGCTCACAATGAGAATCAAAAGATTCATCAGAAGGACTGGAAGAAATAATTTTGCCATGAAAAGAGAAGATGGTGCTGGATTTGACAAATCAAAGGTTGAATGCTATAAGTGGCATGGACTAGGACAATTTGCAAGAGAATGCAAAGGAGGAAACAGTAAGCAGCAATTCAACAACAACTCTCAGCAATCAAGGCCATCAGATTTCCACAATAGGAATGCCAATGGAAACTCATCTCAAGCATTGGTGTCTCAAGAAGGAATGAGATTTGACTGGAGTGATCAAGCTGAGGAAGCTGTTTAGAATCAAGCTTTAACGGTAGAAGTATCAGAGACCACTAGTTCAAAAATTCCCACAGAGGTAAAATCCAAAATTTGCTCTAAAGCTTATCTTGATACTGTTAAGAAGTACAGGGATCACAACCAGAGCATGTGTGATAACCTTAAGAAGCTAGAGCAGAGTAGAAGGGAGTCTAGTTTGATCATTGTGAACTTTGAAGAGAAGATCAAGGCATATCAGGCCAATGAACTTCAATTTCATTATGATCAGAACTATTGGAAGTGGGAAAGGAATGAATTAGAGGTGAAGTTGTCAAAGACTAGAGAGGAACTTGAAAAGGTTAGAAGTGAGTTTGAGAAGGCCAAGTTAGATATTGAAAAGTTTTCCAATGCTTCAAAAGCTATGGATACTTTACTAAAATCTCAAGTTTATGATAAGCTAAAGAGAGGAATATGTTATAACAATACTCCACCCCCTTACAACAACAACTACATTCCTCCTACGTCTGATCTTCTAGAAAAACAAGAAAACAAAGATTTACTAAAAGAGGATATAGAAGTAGATCCAAAGGATAATATAGTTGTTAAGGAAGGAGATGGAGAATCAGATATTGAGGACTCTAAGACTGAAAAGATTGTAGAGAAAAAGGATATTCCCTTGGAAAATCACATTTTGACCAATGAGAAAGGTGGAAGACCTTTTGTCAAAAGTGAGAAAGCTGAGACTTCTAGAAAAAGGAAAGGAGGGGTACAGGGAGTTCATTACATGCAAACTACTGTTGTAAATCCATGTACTTGTCAATAGGATATGCCCCAAAACACTGATAAAATAAGGGAAAATCAGATAAACAGAAATCAACAGTGGGCTCAAAAACAATGAATTGATCTAAACAAAATTAATAGACCAAAGCCTTGTTTTATTTGTGGCAAGATGAATCATTTAGCCAAGCACTATTATTTCAATCCTGTTAATTAGAGAGCTAATTTTCAAAGACAATCAAATAACTCTTTTGGTTATAGAAATCAGATAAGGAACCACATGGCTAAGAATGTGAGAACAAGACCAATGAAAGTTGGTACTACTAAACCTTACAATAAGAACAAGTTTGCTAATTCAAAAAGGAATACTTCAAAGAATAAGAAAGACAAGAAAGTAAAAAACTTTGTCAAAATTTGGGTTCCAAAAGTCATCAAGCCTGTTAGTACTGCTACCTCAAATAGTACTGCTAACAGTGAGAACAGGATCAATGAAAGTTAGTACTGCTAGCACAAATAATACTGCTAGTCAAATTAGTGCTACTAACAATGTTAGTACTGCTAACAAGAGTAGTACTACTGCTAATGTTAGTACTACTAAACCCATAATTGTGACAAGATATTCAAGCCATGAGGTTCATAACTCTGATCATCTGATTAAGACAAAGCTCACTGAAGTGGAGTATATAGATGATAAAGGGCAACCCAAGACCATCTTGGCTTGGGTTCCCCTCAGACACTAACTGATTTATCTTATATGCAGGGCAATCAACAGCTAAGGAAGAGCATTTGGCAAGTGGATAGTGGTTGCTCTAGGCACATGACAGGTAACATGCCTTGTCTTCAGAACTTTAAAAGGTTTGATGGAGGGCATGCTGCATTTGGAGATAATCAATAGGGAGGTAAGATAAGTGGAAAAGGTATGGTTTCCAAAGGTAAGATGACTTTGATGATGTGTTCTATGTTGAGCAATTGAGATACAACTTGTTAAGTGTATCACAGGTGTGTGACAAGAAACATAACATATTATTTAATGATTCTGAATGCATTATCCTTGCTCCAGGTTTCAAGGTAGTTGATGAAAATATGATACTACTAAGAACACCTAGGAAGGACAATGTTTATCGTTTGGACTTAGAGAACGTTCCATCTAATTTCATCCCTAAATTGTCTGTTTTCAAAAGCTTCTTCAAGTGAATCATCACATTGGCACAGAAGGATATGTCACATGAATTTCAAAACCATGAATAAAGTTGTTAAAGATAACCTTGTAAGAGGTTTGCCACAAAAGGAGTTTTCATGTGATGATCATTGTGTTGCCTGTCTTAAAGGCAAGTAGTACAAAACTTCTCATAAGTCCAAAGAAATAAACACAATCTCATCACCTTTTCAGTTATTGCATATGGACCTCTTTGGCCCAACTAATGTGATGAGTATTGCTAAGAAATCCTACTGCTTGGTCATTGTAGATGACTTCTCTAGATTTACTTGGGTTTACTTCCTTAGGACTAAGGATGAGACAAGTGGATTGATCAAATACTTTGTCACTAGAGTTAAGAATCAAGCAAATCTAAGAGTAAAGGTCATCAGATATGATAATGGGACCGAGTTCAAGAACAGTAACCTAAACAGCTTTTGTGAGGACAAAGGTATTGAGAAACAGTATATAGTGCTCCTAGAACTCCTCAACAGAATGGTGTTGCTGAGAGGAGAAATAGGACACTAATTGAGGCTGCTAGATCTCTGTTAGCTTATTCAAAACTCCCAATCACTTTTTAGGCAGAAAGCAGTTAATACTGTTTGCTATATGCAGAACAGGATGTTAGTAGTCAAATCTCAAGGCAAGACACCATATGAACTTTTCAAAAAAAAAAAAAACCTTTCATAGGATTTTTCAAATCATTTGGGTGTCCTTGCACAATTCTCAATACCAAATCTCACTTAGGCAAGTTTGAGAGCAAATATGAGGATGGATGTCTTGTTGGTTATTCTACTCAAAGTAAGACTTATAGAGTTTTCAATAGCTCTTCTAGAATTATTTAGGAAAGTGACAATGTCAAATGCAACGAGAACACACCAAATCTACCTGGTGTAGGTCCTGATTGGTTATTTGACATTGATTCACTAACTAACACTTTGAGTTTGAGTAATATAGTACCTACAGGATTGATGAAGGAACAAGTTAAGGATTCAAGTCAAGAGTTTGTCTTATTTCCATTACCTACAATTGATCCTTTAGAATTCGGTCCTGAAGTAGTCCAAAGTCAATAAGAGAAAGAAGCTGAAAAGCAACAGGAACAAAGCACAGATGGTGAAAAGGATGATGAAGGTTTGTAGCACCCTGGTATGTCAACTAAATTGGAACAAAATGATTCAGTACTACTTCCAGATTCATCTTAAGTTATTAAAGAATCACTAGAACATAATGACTCTTATCTTGGTGTGAATCTTCAAGAAGAACCTGTTCATCAAACCAGGACTCAGAAGAATCATCCACCTCATTTGGTAATTGGTAACATGGCTTCTCCTATGATCACAAGAAAGCAAATCAAAGCAACAGGGATAACTGATCATCAGATAGTGTAAATGACATGTTTTCTCTCTCAAGCAGAGCCAAAGAAGGCTCGTGATGATTTAAAGGATTCCAGTTGGATTGAGGCTATGCAAGAAGAGCTGCTGCAGTTTGTATTGCAAGATGTGTGGGACTTGGTTGATTTACCAAAAGGACATAGGGCCATTGGTACAAAGTGGATATTCAGAAACAAGAAGGATGAAAGAGGCATTGTAATAAAAACAAAGCCAAACTTGTGGCTTAAGGGTATATACAAGAAGAGGGAATTGACTATGAGGAAGTTTTTGCACCAATGGAAAAGATTGAAGCAATTAGGCTTTTCTTGGGCTATGTTTCTTTCAAGAGATTTAAAATCTACCAAATGGATGTGAAGAGTGCCTTTCTATATGGTACAATTGATGAAGAAGTGTATGTTTGTCAGCCTCCAGGATTTGAGGATCCTAACTTCCCTAACAAAGTGTACAAATTGAAGAAAGCTTTGTATGGACTTCATCAAGCACCAATGGCATGGTATGACACTCTGTCTACCTATCTCTTGGAAAATGGATTTGAAAGGGGAATCATTGACAAAACTCTCTTCATTTAAAGAAAGAAGAAGGACATCCTGCTTGTGCAAATCTATGTGGATGACATCATCTTTGGATCCACGTTAGATCAATTATGTAAGGAGTTTGAGGAATTAATGCATATGAGGTTTAAGATGAGTTTTATGGGAGAACTCACATTCTTTCTTGGACTACAAAAGCAGAAGAAGGATGGCATCTTCATTAGTCAATCCAAGTATGTGCAGGTTATGCTTAATAAGTTTGGGTTTTCAGAAGCAAAGTCTGCAAGCACACCTATGGAGACACACAAACAGATGACTGCAGATCTTGAGGGGAGATGTTGATATTCATCACTATAGATCCATGATTGGATTGCTCATGTATCTAACAGCTTATAGACCAGACATAATGTTTGTAGTCTGTGTGTGTGCAAGATTTCAAGTCAAGCCAAAGGTATCTCACTTCCAAGAAGTGAAGAGGATCTTTAGATACTTAAAGGGTCAACCTAGGTTGGGACTTTGGTATCCTCATGAGTCTGCTTTTGAGTTGTTAGCCTACACTGATAGTGACTATGGTGGTGCAAACTTGGATAGAAGTCAGCTTCAGGAGGATGTCAGTTTTTGGATGCAAGATTGGTCTCATGGCAATGTAAGAAGCAAACCACAGTGTTAACTTCAACAACTGAGGGAGAGTATGTATTAGAATCAGATGTTGGACTATGGTATTACCTTTCTTAACACTCCTATTTTCATTGATAACAACAATGCTATTAGTATTGTTAATAATCCAGTGAAGCACTAAAAAACAGAGCATATAGAAATTAGGTATCATTTTATTAGAGATTGCAATGAGAAGAAGTTGATTCAAGTTTTGAAAGTTCACACAGATAATCAGTATGCCGACTTATTCACANAGCTTTTGATGTAGGTAGGTTCACATTCTTGATTACAAGTGTGGGCATGATAAACTCTGAATGAAACTCTTTTGATCTCTTTTGTACCTTTTTCTGTATATTTTCTCCTTTGTTTCAGGGTGAACAAGTGCTACCTACTTTGTTTGTTTCAGTGTTCAAGTGCTATGCATGTTTCTACTGCTAACAGTTTAAATTGGATAAGTAGTCTCTATTGCTCAAGTGGTTATAACTGCTAAAGCAATAGTTACTACTGCTTCCTTGGTTTCTACTGCTAAGTTGTGTTACCACTGCTTAACATAGTTACTACTGCTAGGCATAGTTACTACTGTTAGTACTACGTTACTATGCAGGTTCGTGTTACAACTGCTAGTATAGTTACTACTGTAGAAATAGTTACTACTGCTAGCAGTTACTACGGCTAGCAGTTACTACTGTTAGCCTGTTACTACTGCTTTTAACTAAAACTCTTGAACCTATAAAAGCCCTCTTTGACCGCCAAACCATCACAACTGCTATTTGCAAACCTTGCGATTCCTTACCTCTCAATTCTCTTTGCGATTTCTCACAAACCCTAACTGTCACAACTACCATGGCATCCTTGAAGTACTGTGATGACCACAACGAGCTTGCAATGCTGAAGAAACCCAAAGAATCTGAGGGTTTTCATGACATTGTGGATTTTCTGAAATCTTCGCACATTGCCTATGCTCTGCAAGTCAATCCAACAATCTATACAGAGCATCAAAAGCAGTTCTGGACAAATGCATCAATTCAAACCACTGAAGGAGTTCAGACTATTCGCTCCATAGTGTGTGGTCAATTAATCACCGTTTCTGAAGAATGTATTTGAACACATCTTCATCTTGATGATGCCACAGGTATATCTTCTCTTGACAATGCTATCTTGTTTTTTGAACTTCAAAGAATGGGATATGAAGGCCCTATTGGTGTTTTTAAGTTTTACAGAAGTAGATTTTCACCCCAATGGAAGTTTCTTGTTCATAACCTACAACATTGTCTTTCTCCTAAATCAACTCGTTGGAGTGAGTTTAGTAGTTTAATTGCTTATGCTCTTGTCTGTCTTGCTACTTCTACCAAGTTCAATTTTTCACAAATGATTTTCAATGGGTTGTTATCAAACCTGGATACCAAGTCTACTATAAAACAATTTTACATGTATCCAAGGTTTATACAACAGGTTTTGACTATGGAATTGACGGATTTACCTTCTTTAATTAAGAAGTATGTACCAAAACCTCCAAAAGGTTAAGTGTTCTCAAACATGAAAAGGCCCTGTAAGGACTTTTCTGGTACTGTCACACCATTATTCTCTACAATGATGGTTGTGACCTACTCTCAAGGTGAGGGATCAGGCCTGCAACCCACACAATCAAGCACGCCCACTGATAACCAACCCACACCTTCCACCAAAGACATTCCTCAGTCTCCTATTCATGAAACCCCCACCCCCACACTCAAAACTTACACAAGAAAGACCAAAGGAGTTCCTTCCTCCTCTGGATCCAAAATCCCTAAGCCGTTAAGCCCTCTAGTGGAGCATTCCCCATTAGAGAATACCGAAAGGGAACCCCATGGAGTGTCTCCCAACTCCAAGAAGGTGCTCTCTCAGGAGGAGGATGAGCATGTGGGTGCTAAGGCTCACACTACTGTTTCTTCACAAGGTGGGGCATAGGATACTCTGAACATGGCTAAGACCTTCCCCACGACAACTTTAGGTGAGAAATCATCTAAAGGTCCCAGGTGCCAAGAAACCACAGGGGTAGTTGGTGCTTTTGCTAGGCAGAAGGCCTCTACTAAAACTTTCAATGATCCTTCAAGGGTGGTCAACACACCTGAAGAGGGTGAGAATAGATATACATATGATGAATTGATGAAAGCTCTTGGTAATCTTGCTGTGGATGTCAAAGCCAATGGGAAGCAAATACAAAGCATGCAGAAGGTGATAAATGAACAACGGTCTCAGCTTAAGGCACAAGAGGAGAAGATTGATAAGCTAAAGAAGATGGTGTTTAGAATGGTGCCCAAAAAGAAAAGACAACAGTTTGAGCTTAGAAGAAGGCATCAATCACCTCATGCTGCTTTCACAAAGGGGGAGAATCAACCACAAGTTGAGGGGGAGGCTGATAGAGTTGGACAACAGATGAAGAGTGAAGTTCATTTTGAGGGAGAACATGGTGGTGTTGAAGGAGATGGTGAAGTTGGAGGAGTTCAAGGAGAGGTAGTAACAGAAGCAACAACAGAAAGATTTGTGAAAGAAGTAGAAACTATTGTGAAAGCAATAGCATCTATACCAGCAGCTGTAAAAGTTTAAGAAGCAGAAAGTTCAAAGCAACCTAAAGTAGTAATGAAAGAAGCAGCAGTAAATGAATCAGCAAAACCAGCAGTAGTAAATGAACCTGAAGTAGTAATGAAAGAGAGAGCAGCAGTAACAACTAACTTGACTCAAGAAGATGTGGCGACTGCTGAGATTTTAGTCTAGGTTGGTTTAGATATTCCTAGGGTCACTCCAAGGGCCAAGGGAATAGTAATCAAGGAAGGGGTAAGCTTAAGAAAGAGAAAGGAGGTGAAGGGAAAAGGAAAAGAGAAAGTGGTTGAAGAAGAGAAGCAGTTAACAAAAGAAGAACAAGAATCACTTTCTGCAAAGACCATAAGGGAGTTAACTGAACAAGATCAGAGAGAATTGAGGAAAGGGGAACTTCAGAAAGCTAAGGATCATGTATATGCGCAGGTGTTGGCTAAGAGGTTTAATGATGAGTATCAAAAGACTCTGAAAACTCAAGCTAAGAAGGTGACCAAGAAAGCAACAAGAAAACGAAAACCCTCAAAAGACATATTTGGCTAATCAAGCAAGGCAGCACAAGATCAATTTCTTGAGAGGAATTGTTGGAGTAAATCCAAGGGTGTTTGTTAAAATGTCCTATCAAAAACTTGAAGAGATGTACAACAGAGAACAAGATAGATTATAGAATGATTTTGGTGAAAGGGTTGAAGCTGAAAGAAGAATGAAGAGTAGACATGATGTGAACATTCAGAAACCATTTCCTGATTTTGAAGAAGGTACACCAGTGAAGAAGAAGGCAGAAGAATCAAAGAAGAGTATGAATGAGGATTAAGATGAAAAGCCTATTTTGAAGACAGAATCTTTAGCTCAGAATTAGAGCTATGAAAAGAAGAAAGTCAATTGCCCACAAAGCAAGTGCAAAGCGGCAAAAGCTTGATAAGGAGGATGAAAGTAAGAAGATGTTTGACAGTGAGCCTCCTAAGCAACTAACATCACCTCCAGTTCTTGTAAATTCAAAGATTCCTAAGATAGTCTATTGGGATATCTTCATAGACAAGAACAAGCCCTTTTTGAGATACAAAAGAGAGAATAACAGATATGATGTAAGTCCTAATTTTCATCAATTTGTTTATAAGTGTTCTAGAGATGATCTTGAAGACTTGTACAGTGTGGGATTGAAACTATATAAAGACAGGATTCTACAAGGGATTCAAGATGAGATTAGACTAATCATGGAAAGGTTGTGTCTTATGTTTGATCCTGATGGAATCAAATTGGAGAAATTACAAGTAATTGGGTGGTGTTTGTTTCCAAACTGTGAAGTGTACTCTTTGACTTTGACTGTTGGAAGAAGAGAGATTACTTGGTTGAAAGAAGGTACAAGCATGATAAGACCAGACTGGAAGGGATGCTGAGGTCAAAGTTAAGTGGTGGTAAAGGATGTGATATGGAGAAAGCATTGGTAAAGAAGATACATGAGTAAAAAGAAGAGTTAGACTGCTGATGAAAATAAAGAACTTAATTTCTTGTTCAAGAAGTTCGTTAGGGGGAGATTGTTGGGTCTGAAAAGTACTAAATATGGTTAATGTTGCTAGACCAACCAAGTTAGTACTACTTGAAGGATTAATGCTTCCAGTTGAAGAATTACTACTGCTTAGATAGTTAATACTGCTAGTATATCTAGTTAGTACTACTGATCTTAGTTAGTACTTCTTATGATTTTTACTACTGCTGTTAATGTTAGTACTGCTGAATCAAAGATAAGGAAAAGAGATCGCTTGGAGAGAAAGATCAAGGCTTGAAGATAATCATGGAATTGATTATGAAGATTTATTATATTTTTATGATTATCTTGTAATCCGTACTGTATATATAGTCTAGTTTTTCTAGATTAGTCAGTGATCTTTTGATAGCTTCTTGTGATTATGAATTTAGCCTCAAGATTAGTGATAGTCCTTCCATTAGAGAAGTTTTGGACGTCTGTTGAGTCTGTTCAACAGATTGAGGCTTTGATTTGTAATCATTGAAGTTTAATCAAATAGACTTGTGATTTTTTTTACTGTCTTTATTGATCTTTGATTGTTAAAGTGTTATTCCGCAAACTTCTTTAACAAAATTTATGAGATAATTAAATTCTTGATTGAATTTCGATCATGTCATTGCCGGTGGCGGTGGTGATCGGAGGTGGTGGTGGTTGATGGTGGTCAGATGAGGGCATTTTTGTCATTAACAAAAGATTGAAAGGAATGGAATTCAATTCCATCTCATTTGAAGTATAAGAATTCATGGAATTGAATTCCATTTCTTAGGCAACCAAACAGCATGAACGAATTTGGTTAATGAAATTTACCATTCCTATTCCACAAGATTCCAACGGATTCCAGCAAACCAAACGCCCCCTTAGTCGCACAACCATGAAGAATCTCTTGTCCCCATTAAGACACAAAAATTACACGACTGCCCTCTATGAAAGACACACCACATCTCAAAAAAGTATCCTTGTTATTAACATAGTTATCCATTTTCTTCATCGATCCCAACCTCAATTACAACCCTAACCTCATCTCCACACCTCGTGTTCCCCTGTGCTCCAATCACTACCTGTGTTTCCCATCACTCCTGTCACTTCTGCAACTCTTGCTGCCCTCCTTTTCTATTATTGGTTATAGGGTTCATGAATTCGAGCAAAGGGGGGTTTCACTAGATGCTACGTGTTTAGGGTTCGAGAATTCAAGCAAAGGGGGATTACTTGATGATTTACTCTGCGGTAGATCTTTACGTTATGCATACACTGTTTGTCGATTCAAGCAACAATCAGTTCTCTACCACCAGTTTCTTCAACTAGACGTTCTTCAATATCCATCTGTTAGAAATTTGATTTATAGAACAAAAAAAGTATTTTAATCTAACCTAGATAAGTAGATATATAGGTTGGTTGCAAAATGGCTGCAAAATTATGTGCAATTGGAACCATGGGCTTTAAGAGTACCCTCTCAGCAAGAGAGATTCTACAATAATTGGTTCCTCTCTTCTCTTTGATTTTGTTCGTCTCTTTTTTTCCCCGATTTATCTCCATTGGGTTGTATTCAATGATTTTTGTATTGTGTGAAACAATAAGTGATGATATAAATTGGTTTTTGAAATTTATCTTTTGGAAGATAATTGATGCACACCAAGCATTTGATTATTCGATGTTATATGTAAAATTTTAACTAAAGAAATATGTAATTCTACTCAAGGGTAAAACAGTAATTTCTATCACTGAGACGACCCATTTAAGAAGAAAACAAACAACAAGATATTTTTATTTAAATGGACAAATTTATCAATACAAAACTTGGGGGGTGTTTACTAATGACTTAATCAGCTTAATGGCTAAATTGGCTTATTCGCACATACATTTCATGTTGTTTACTTACAACTTAATCACTCATACATGAGCTTATTCGCTCAGTAGGTTTGGGGCTTTTTTCCCTATTAAGCCAAACTCTTGACAATAGGTACCCCTCGTAAAAAAGGCTTTTAAGAAGGAAAAAACTTTGATATTCACGCCTCTTTCTTTCTCCTTCTTCCTCCCTCGCTTCCACTTTCTAGCCACCACAAATCGTCGTCAGTGACGCTGCTTTCATTCAGTCGGTATTCTCCGGTCACCACATCTCGCCGCTGCCGCTGCTCTCCGACCACCACATCTCGCCGCTGCCGCTGCTCTTCGGCCACCACAGCTTGTCGTCGCCGCTTCTCTCCTTCTGCCGCTGCTCTCCCGCCACCACAAGTTGTCGTCACCGCTGCTCTCCTTCTAGCGAGGTTTCCAGCAGAAGATGCAACCCTGGACCTTCTTTCCGACGACCTGTTGCTTCAGATGATGATGAAAGAGGAGTGATCAGATTTCAAGTTCTTCTTTTAAAATTTTCTTGGATCTTGCTTGGCATCTTCAATTCCTCAACCATATTTATAATGGAAAATAAATGAAGATGCAATTATTTGGAAGTTAGCAACAACAAATAGGAAGAAGAAAGATGAAGTCATTTGGGTTCCATTTGCTTCTTTTGGGTTTTCTTTCAAAGATTTTGTGGAATTCTCTTTGATTTTCTTCCAATATTGTGATACGGATTTGGAAGATTTCTTTTACCATCTATTGCTACCATTTGTTGGTATTCACATGTTCTTTTATCAAAAAAAACAAAAAAAATCTATTAAACATGGTATAATCTATATTGGAGTAAATCGGTCATTTTTGTTATTCAGACAGTTGATTAAAAAAAATAGTAAACAACATCGATTTATCCGAATAGACAAATTTATCCATACAGGACTTAATTAAAAATTTGGTAAACAACCCCTTAATAAATACTAGATATGTACCCGCGCGTGTTGCAGCGTGAAAAACTAAAAAATATACATAAATTATACATAAACAATTGAATTTTATGTATAAACTTCAAGGTCAACTGATCAAAAAAACTGAAAAAAAAATTCGCTCGTCTTCAAACTCATAACATTTGAACTCATTTTGAAGGTTTGATTTGATGATTATAATGGTATAATTTGTTAAAAATATATTTTAGGAAATCTTGAAATATTTGCTAAAAATATTTAACAATTAAAAAGATAGAATCTTTAAATTTCAATATTAGACTCAATATTAGAAAAATAATATCTATAAATTAAAAATAATATAATTAAATTAAAAATATTCAATATTAGACTCATTTTGAAAGTACTGTCAAGACGATTATAATGATGTAATTTATTGAAAAGAAAAACAAAAATTTTAATACATTTTAGTTCATATATATTATTCATGTTAATATAATAAGGATGAAAAATGAAAAATGAAAAATGAAAAACTAAAGGATAAAAAGTAATTTAATCAAGTAATTCTAAGGATAGAAAATGTAAATTAAAAAATTGAAATTAATAAATTAATAAATGATGACATCATCCAATTATGTATTTTTTTTAATTGATCAATCAAATAGCTCAATTTAAGCATTGATGATATCAACAAAAACCCTTTTTTAATAGATAGTGTAGATTTTGGTAAAAATTACAACACATTAGTTTAGATTTTAGTCCCCTCTACGGATAGACCCACTTTAAAATTAAAAGGCCGGAAGCCCAAATTGATTTTATTGTTGGAGTTTGATGTTTTCAAACTATATTTATACACCATCGAACATTTTAATTTTAATTTTCCACTTTTCAATTTGAAACTTGAACTTTTTCTTAATTGCGTATATTAGATAGATCTTTTAGTTATTACTTGTCACCATTTAGGGTATCATTAAAACTTCTTTATATAATAAGATACTAGTGGTAGAATAGAAACACAATACATGAAGTTGTAGGAATGTGCGACGAGTCCCTAATCCTGATACCAATCGCTACTGTACCGTATTGGTTTCGTATCGATCCTGACCGACTCATATTTTTTTGGGTATGGTAATTGATTCCATGTTTCTCCTAGTAATATCGGTACCAAAAGTCGAAGAGACACCATTTGTTCAAAATCCCAAATCCATTTCAAAATAAAAGGGTTCATTACCAATCAAGAGGTGATACCAACCCTAAACTTTCCAAAAGTTCCAATTTATAATTTTACATATTTGTGTTGATAAATATTCTGGCAACGCAAACTTCGACGGTGGCATCGGAGTCGGCGTTTAGCACTATCGGACGTTGTTTTTGGAATGAAAGAACTTTGTATTTACATTATTTAAGAATTCATACGTTGGCTTTTGGTTTTCTATGGATTTTTTTGTTCATATTTTAGAGTGACAGTAATGTTTGTTTTAAAGGTTGTAAAGTGTAAAATCGGGACTGATGAGGTACTAATACCGAAATGCTGGTACCGTGCACTTCTAATCGGTTCGGTTTGTGGCATTAAGTTTTCCACATTTTTTGTATTGAGAATTTTCAATACGGTACCGATTCGATACGGTATCAGTACCGTGCTCACCCCTAAGTAGTTGTGCCTTGTGAATATCTGTGTAACAAGATATTCTGATTTTGTATGTTTGCTGTAAGCATTAAAATGTTTTTTTTAAGAGAGCATGCAAGTTTTTTTTTGTGAACTAGAAGTTGCTAAAAACTTTGGGGCTGTTTGGTTCGTGGAAATTAAAGGATTTTGATGAAATTGGGATGACAAATTCCTATGTAATCTTTGGTTTGCGGAACGAAGTTGATGAATCCTTTGAATTTCATTGAATTCATCATTCATTGACTTAGAGTGAAGAAATTGAATTGATACCAATCAAATGTATTGTCAAGTTCAACTTCAATTCCTTTAAAGTCAAGTTCATTCGATATATTTCAATTTTATCAAATTTCATTCTACAAACTAAACGTCCCTTGATTTGAAGGAAATTACCGAAGATTTCAAAATTGCAAAAACTTGCTAAGTTCCACTTTTCTCTTTTTTGTCTTTTTTTAGTGTTTAAATAGTATGTTATAACCATGAATAATGTCTTACACACACAAACACATACATAGACCTAGGAGAAGGGTCAAATAAATAGGCAAAAAAGTTAAAAAGAGCATATAAATAAATTATTCATATATACCAAAGGTAAACCAAAAAATCCATTCAAAAATAAACTATCTGAATTTCTTGTTTTTTTTTACACATTATATAAAGGTTAGCTTTGGCCCGTGGATTTAAGGTCCATCTACCGACGCTAATCCATCATGTTGATATCCATTTATCCATGATGTAACCCACCTCGGCCAACAAAAATTTCAAAAACCATATGATGGAATATAATATATATATATATATAGAGAAAGGTTCAAATGAGAAGTGATAAAAAAATGTGAAGTAGAGAAGTGATCTTCACCACTCATCCGCTCAATAAAGGAGGCTTTGACAAGTCCACCACTCATACGGTGGACGTGATCACGGAGGATTGACGCG
>LUCG01134589.1:0-11032 GCA_001633085.1 Carthamus tinctorius
TTTGGGCTTGAAATAAAGTTTGGAAACTATGATATTGGATAATGATCATTCACTTACATTTTTTACTTATGGTTGTCTTGGATGTTGGGTCGTTACAGCGGTTAATCATGATTAGGGGTGTAACCGCTCCTTTAATCATGACAGTAGATTGGAAAAATGAATGGTTTGGATTTGGTTTCCATAGTTTGTAAGAACCATCCGGTTTGCACTTGATAGTTCCCATATTTATAATAAATAAAAAAAGAAAAATAGGGTGCGAGAGAGGGAGATAGCCGGGCTGATCGGTTTGTCGAAACCGACTCACCGAGCTCGTCGGAAGGCCGATAAAGCTTGTATTGCAGCTCGCCGGAGCCCGATGATCCCGATCACGAAGCCTGCATGAGCCCACCGGGCAGTAGTGATAGCCTTACCGTAAGGGGCTGTTTGGCAGTTGTTAAATGGTTTGATGCTGGATGATTAAATGGTCAGAATGATTAAAATGGTTTTTTGTTTGTTGGGAAGCACTTACCTGAAACATGTGGTGAACACTCTTAACCGCACAACACTTAATCGGGTCAACGCTCTTATCGAGGTCAACACTTACCCAGTAAGAGTTAGTAAACGATCCCCAATTTAGGAAAACGGTTTATATGATTTAGTAGAACTAGAGTTTTCTGTCATTTGATTTTAATGGGTAAAGCAGTAACTCACTGATTATATTTTGTTTTTGTTTTCCGTTTCTAGATGCTAATGCTGCAAGATGCCCCTCACGTATGAATTACGTAAGAATATTTTGGTCATTTTATATTTTGTAATACTCATATATTTTGTAAAAACCTCTATAAAATGAGCAAAACACCTTTAATGATGAAGAAGAAAGTTTTGGTAAACCACATGGACTGCTTTTATAAATTCATAAACGTAAAAATTTGAATCTTTCAATGAAGAGATAATACAGATACACGTTCCACCGTATGCACTGTATAGGTCCGTCCACGGTAAGAACGGTGACAATGACCGATAATTGTTCCCGATAAGTTAATCTGATTATATACGCGAATTTGATGTACTGCAATCTTACATCGTAAAATAAATTAGGACTTTTGACTAAATTGTTGTAAAAATGTTTGGGCGTAGTATAGTGAATATATTGGTTTAGTGTTTTAATTTTTGTCATAGATTAAAGTATTATTAACATGAATAAATCTATCTTTCACATGATCTCTTTAGCCAACCGAATCTACAAATATATATAAGTTATTGTGAAATACAATTTGAAAATATTGGTCGGAGATATATAAGATATTATTTTCATTATTTTGATAAATATTAATGTGCATGTGGGGTACCCCCACAAGTATCCAAAGATGATAATAATTGGATAATTTTCTTTTATTTATTTATATCATATACATTTAATAATTTTTCTATAAGGGTCGGGTTGTGATGAGAATGGAGTGTGATAAGAATGGTAACAAATAAACTTCATCTTTGGATACATGTTAGAATGAGATGCATCGAAATGCATCAGATGAATTCCCTATCAAACGTAAGTCATGGAACGAGTTTGAGAACAAAAGTGATTTGATGGTAGATTAGAGATGGCCAAACCCAACCGGTTATAACCGGACAAGTCGGTTAACCGATAACCGGACCGCCGCTTAACCAGTTATAACCGAACCGATCCCTGACCGGTTAATAAATCGGTCCACACCACCGGTTATAGAATTTGGCGTTTTTCCCTTAACCGGTTATAACCGGACCGGAACCGGTTACGTAACCGAACCGGAACCGGTTATAACCGGGACCGATTCTNTCGTTAGGCTTCATTTTTGACCTTTTTTTTGCCAAATTTACCACCATTTACCCTATAAATAAGTTGTGTGGTATTTGAGTTGAATACGAAGTTACCAACTTACGAAAAACACAAAAAACGCAAAATTCTCGCTATAATTCGTGATTTGGTGTTCTCGACTCGTATTCGTTTTCGCACGTTCTACTCTCTATATTCTTTCTCTATTTTAAATAGTTTATAAAGTTCTTTATAAAAAAAACCTTAACTGGTCCTTAACCGGTTAACTGATAAGCCTAATCAGTCAAGAACCTATGACCCTGTAACCGTAACCGGTTACAGCCGATCATTGTTCTTAACTGAACCGATCCCTAACCGATTATAACCGGTCCGGGACCGATTTTTGGCCATCACTAGTCGAGATCCATTTATGAAGCCTTGATAAAGTGGCCTTAGCCAACTTGCAATTTATCAATTGATGAAGGGCTTGGCCCAATGATGGGCCGTGGGCCCATAAAGAATGAGTAGTTAGCTTAAACTATGGTTTTTTTTTTTGTTTCAAAATTATATTTAGGCTCTATATTTTAGCTTTGGGCTTTAAAAGTAAGATTTCTAAGTTTTAAGCTCCCAAATGATTTGTATTAATGGAGCACATATATCGTTCGAAAATATATAACAAGTTTGAGTTTGAATTTATAAGACTACATATTCCAACTTTTATCGACCATTTCAAACCCTATGAATGTGTTCACATGCAAGAACTAATGAATAATATATTGAAGTATATTACGGGGTATGCTTGGATCGAGTTTATTTTTCCAAACGTACATTTTCGGTATATCTTTAGCTCTGAATCAAGCTTATTTGGTCAGTGAGACATCCCAAAAGTATGTGTTATTTGTGATAATAACTGTACAGGGTTGGGTTACAATGAGAAGTTGAGGTTAACGTGAGAAGTGGTTATTAACCATTGGATGCACATTAGAATGAGATGCATTAAGATACACCAAATCAATAAAAACGCAATTTATGGGACTGATGGAAGGGCATGAGATTAAAAGCTGATAAATGGTTCATATCCACTCCTCACCTTGACCCATATTCTCACACGATCCTATGCCTAATTGTGTATCTGGTTTTTAAAGTTGAAAGCCTAACGGTAACTAGTCACTAAAAGAAAGTCGTGACTTGGCTTGAAACAAGTCAACGTCATTGAGTTGGACAGGGATAGAGTTCATGGGCTAAAATTAAAAGATGTAGTTAATACAATGCATATGTTAGAAATCAGTAAGTAAAGCAATTATTCATCTTCCCTACTGAATAAAAAGAAAAGGGGTGGCAAAAATATTGGAGTTCTTGGTATTCTTGAAGCCATAAGGTAACAATACGAAATTCTGAAGTTTAAGCATTGAAGTGGATACGCTTTTTTGTAAAGCTTATGCTTTATTGATTGATCGTTAGCCAGTGATGTCATATAATGGGCTAGTGTTGAGTTTATGGGCAATGCTAGGTCATTGATTTGGATGAGAAAGCAATATGTATGTTTCTATATGATGTAACATAATCAAATATTTGATTTTGATGCATGATTAAGTGTTGGGTTGATGATTATAGGTGTATATGTATTAGGAATATTTAAATGAAGAAAATAATGGTTTAAATCGGTATATAAGTGATAGAGTGATTAGAGTTAAATCGTTTAAAAAGTTAGAAAATAAAAAAACCCTAAATTTTAATATTACATCATTTACATGTGATTGGTCACATATCTATATAAGAAACAATATGCATAAACTAGAAATTTGCAGTTAAAAACTTATATTAAGATAAACAAAATTAATTCAGGAAAAATAATTAGATAAACCAAATAAATAATGGGTTAAATTGGAAGACAATTAGTGCTTTTTTAAGTCATGCAAAGTTTATGATAAAATCCATCTTATCAAGATTATATTATTGTGATATGATGGATTTGATTTGCTAACCATGCCTAAATTTGGATTCTTCTTCTACACTTGGAGGATTAAGATTTCTTGTATTTTAATTTAATTACAAAATATTCTGAATTTTGGATATTGATTTTTTTTAACTAATCCCTAGGTGCTCATGAATGCTCTGGAGTCATTGCAGGTGCACCTTCTTGGCCACGACGACAATACCTGGATTTGAACTTGGGATAATGAAAGTTTTCACTACATCCCCAAGACTTTATCAGTATGTCACAATCCAAGTGGTTGGATATTGATTTTTTTTGATATAACAGACAAAAAATGTTCTTATATTAGTAAACTACAATTTTGGTCCTTGTTTACATGAATCTCATAAAGTTGTCTCTAGACATCAATAACTATGATTATCGTCCATACTGTTTACGTTTTGCTCTAAAAATGGTCCATGATCATTAACTCCGTTAAATATATCCGTTAAGTAAGGAACATTTGTGCCTTTTTATCCTTTTTTTCTTATATGTTTTAGTCCATTGAGTAAAGAAATCACGTATACTACAATTTTGGTTCTTTGAGTAAAGACAAAATACTGATAAAAAGACACAAATGCTCGTTACTTACCAAAGATATTTAACGGAGTTAGCGACCAAAAACCATTTTCAAAGCAAAATGTAAATATTAGGGACAATACTTGTAGCTATTGAAAATTAAGAACCATTTTTACATATTCATGTAAACCACAGGGACCAAAACTATAGTTTACTCTTCTTTTATTCATGTTCTCTCTTAAAATAATCAATATTGTATTTCTCTATCTATAATATATAGGGTGAGAAAGAAAAGGAAAGACAGATTAATGTTGTAATCAACCCTTTAATAATTGGAACTTCTAGTTGACAACAAATACAATCATCATAAACAAGCACTAATGAATGATTGATTTCTTTATCTACTTTATAATAAAGATAAAAACAACATAACACAACCAAAAATACAAACACATATATGTCGGATTTCGATCCATATCGAACCTCTATATATATCCTTTAAATTTTTTTAACACTCAGGTGTTTCGCCATGGTCTCTGCTTGGATCGCTACAATAATCATATACTTTGTAGTTTCTTTGAACCCACTGCATTGCAACCACTTGTTGGCGACTCAACCTTCCGGTGGTTGTTGGAGAACCAGATGGAGGCTGGCAGGCTGGTTGCGAGTCGGTGGCACAACCTTTGAGCTTGAAGTTGTTGTACCTACCAACAAAAGGTTGATACTCGTAATTTGCTTTGTATCTACCCTTTTCAGTTGCCCATGAAGATGCATCCCATATTGATCCGTACATATACATGGGCCTTAAAGGAAATATTGTGTCGCTTTTCCTCGGGTACCTTCTAATTGGCATGTCGTCCACAAAAAATCTGCATGCAATGATTATGACATTTATATTAGGTTTTTTCTTAACCACATTATAATCCAAAAGTTGTAATCATCGTCCTTATTATTGGATGTATAGCACGTGGAAAGTTAAGAAATACATAAAGATATATTTAATGAGAACATCAACACTTTTAAGAACTATGAGAACTAATGAACCATGTATTATTTTGCAGTATGAAACATATAAATTGTTTACCTTATAAAACAAATAATACATATATAAGTTTGATATTATAAAATAAATTAATACGAAAAAATATTTTAAATCTTGTGAGAAATAAATTGTGACTAGTTCTCATGCTTGATTTGCTTTTCAATCAAGAGTCTTACAATTCAATGGGGTTGTTCAATATCTTAATTTTTTCTTTAATTTATGAAAAACTATATTAAATTTGTATAACATACAATCATAAAGCTTAATTAAGACATATATTTTTGTAATGATATATTATCTAAGTGAATCAAATCAAAATTTTATGTGATGATGTTTGTCTTTTGGTAATGTCTTACAACATTTTTATCTATTAACCCCAATGGGGCAGCCTACTGATTAAGGCTTGGTGTTGGGGAAAAACCCACCCAAGTTCGAATCCGGGGGTGAACNCCCAGGGGAGCATGATTTAGCTCTCGGTAAAAATTACCAAGGATGTAGCCTGGGCAAACCTATGTAAACCTTATCAAAAAAGAAACATTTTTATCTATTACCTAATCATGTTTATTAAAAATTAATGTTTTGGCCGTAACGAACCAACTTATGCACACTCTCTTGGGTGATCATGAATGCTCTGAGGTCGTTACAGGTACACCTTCATGGCCATGAGACTTGGACAATGCCTAGATTTTTGAACATTTGATAAAGATTTTTCACTACAGACGTTACTTGTACACCATAACCCAAATGGTTGGATATTGATTTTGTGGATATAACAGATAAAATATGTTCTTATATTCTTTTATGAGTAAAATACAATTTTGGTCCCTATTATTTACATGAGTTTTTGAAAGTCGTCTCTAGAGTCTAGACATCAATAACTACAATTATCGTCCATACTGTTTACATTTTGCTTTGAAAATGGTCCCTGATCACTAACTCCGTTAAATATATCCATTAAATAAGGGCCATTTATGTCTTTTTATCTTTTTTTATATGTTTTGGTCCATTAAGTAGATAGATCATGTAAACTACAATCTTGGTGCTTTAAGTAAAGACAAAACAATGATAAAAGACATAGATGTTCCTTACTTAACAAAGTTATAACTATTGAAAATTAAGGATCATTTTTACATATTCATGTAAACCATAGGGACCAAAACTATAATTTACTCTTCTTTTTATTTATGTTATCTCTTAAATTAATCAATATTCTCTTTATCTATCTATAATATATAGAGTGAGAAAGAATAGGAAAGAGAGATTAATGTTGTAATCAAACCCTTTAATAATTGGAACTTATAGTTGACAACAATCACTACAAACAAGCACTAATGAATGCTTGATTTCTCTATCTACTTTATAACTATGATAAAAACAATACCAACACGAACAAAAATACAAACACGTATATAAATATGTCGGATTCCGATCCATATCAAACCTAAATGTATATCTTTTAAGACTTTTAACACTCAGGTGTTTGGCCATGGTCTCTGCTTGGATCGCTACAATAATCATATACTTTGTAGTTTCTTTGAACCCATTGCATTGCAACCACTTGTTGGCGGCTTAGCCCTCCAGTGGTTGCTGGAGAGCCAGATGGAGGTCGACAGGCAGGTTGCGAGTCGGTGGCACAACCTTTGAGCTTGAAGTTGCTGTACCTACCAACAAAAGGTTGATACTCGTAATTTGCTTTGTATCTACCTTTTTCAGTCGCCCATGAGGATGCATCCCATATTGATCCGTACATGTACATGGGTCTTAAAGGAAATGTGGTGTCGCTTTTTCTCGGGTACCTTCTAATTGGCACATCGTCCACAAAAAATCTGCATGCATGTCACTTCCAATGATTACGATGTTTATATTTGGTTTTTTCTTAACCACATTAGAATCCAAAAGTTGTAATCATCGTCCCTATTTATTGAATGTATAACACGTGGAAAGATAAGAGATACATAAGGGTATATTTAATGAGAACATCTACACTCTTGAGAACTATGAGAACCAATAATCCATGTATTGTTTGGCAATATGAAACATACAAAAGTGTATATCTTATGAAACAAATGATACATATATAAGTTTACCAAAAATCCGTACAATCATAAAGCATAATTTAAGACATATTTTTGTAATGATTTTTTTTAGCGACAGATAACTCACACACACGCCTCGATACAAAGTCGACAAGGTATCCGGGATCATACGGGCACCCGACTAATCCTCGGAGACCATGGATCGACCCGAAAGCCGACCCATGGTCAGGGTATTGCCACATGCTCACACCATGAATCAAACCCGGGTAGAAAGGAATATGTCATCCACTGTCCCTCACAAAGATGTTACCGACCATTAAGCTACTAATGCTTTTTATATCATGATTTTTGTCTTTTGGTAATATCTTATAACATTTTTATCTATTTCATATTTATTAAATGTTTAACTTTCTTTTATAAATTATTAAAGTATTATTTTAGGTTATTTAACAGATACAACATAAATATGATTTCATTCTTATTTTGTTTAACAATTATTTTGATAATATTTAAACTAAAACAAGTAAAACAAAATATAAAAAATACGCTTTTCATGACTCATGAAAAGCTCATATGTATTTTAATATTTTTATGCATCCTAATATTTGAAATGTTACATATATATATAATACTAAAATAAAGATTTTAAAAACATAAAACATAAAATAAAAATATGCTAACACGCCTTATATTTTCATACAATTTGCTATTTAAAAACCACGTTTGTGTAAGTAAATATTTTCCCAAAACAACTAAAGCATGATTTGATGATATATTTTTGTGGCCCCACGAAACAATAAATACGTTATAAAAATGATCAAATTTTGGCAAAAAGTTAAAGAGACAGAAGAAAACTCACATAATCTCTTTGGGTGTCCATAACATCGCATATTGGTGAAAATCCTCGGTGGGATCGAACCAAAGGTGGAACTGTTGTTCTCTTCCTATGATGTTTCCGTCACCACTTCCTCTAATGTATACATTTGTTTGTAACGTATAAGGTTTACCAGGAGTCGTACCCAAAAACTCGATATCCACTTCGTCATGATTTCCCGGATGGTCCTCGTTATTTGAAAGCTGTTTGTCATCCATCCAACCACAAACAACAATCCTCAGTTAGTTACAGCTCAGAATAGAAGTAGATTTAAGAGCTCGTTGTAAGGCCAGAGTTTGTGGCTATCAAAAACTCTCATCATGATTTTTAGTGTAATTTTTAGTTATTAGGTTAGGATGTTGCTTTTAGTTGTTGGATATTACAATAATATATGTATCATGCATGAAAAAACGTGCAATTGCTTGGATTGTAAATAAACTATAAGTTCATACGTAAAATGATGTGATGACTCCAGCTGTATAACCAGGGTGAAGCTTGATTGCTGTCCCAAAGTAACCCGATTTATAAGATTTTCTCGACTTAAAACCACTTCCTGTAACAAAACAAAGCAAATGAGAAACATGGTATGAATAATTAGAGGTTGGCATTGAACCAGATCATGACGTCGTCAAACTGGATTGACGTTTCATAGCTGGTCCGTTCCCACCTCTACGATTAATTAACCAATGCATGGTAGCTAACCATGCACCCTGACTAAGCCCACTACTGACCTGAAGACTTGTCGAGCCACATGGTGAGTGAGGTGTGGTCGAACCTCTGGTTTTGCGGGCCCCATAACGTCTTGTAGGCTTGATCAAAGGGTACGGTCTGAACCATCGAGCTCGGGTTATAGCCAGGCGAGGGCGGGTTGGCTTGACCATTGGTTAAACAAGTGAAGATGAAAAAAAGAAGAGGGAGAAAGAGGGCCATGTTTTGTATGGTGATGAGATACATGTGTGAAGAACACACTTGGTGAGATATGGTATAAATAAAGAGATTTTGTAGGGTTGATATTTGATTAAAAAACATGTACAAATTAAAATAAAATATATAGAAAATAAAAACAAAAAATGGTTTTGTAGTATTATGGATACGTGGGGGAAAGATATTGATCAACTTTTTATTTTCGGTTTTTGGTTGCTTTCCCAATTATTGGTCTCGTTTTTTAGAAACAATTTGATATTCTAGAGTAAAGGGGTTGATTTTTTATTCTATAAGAAAACATATTTAAATCATATTTCAAAAATCAAATTAAATATTGCAAGTTTTAAGATCTAATAACATCTTCAATAGTTATGTTAAAATAGAATGGAAAAAAAGATTTTAGTTAACTTTTTTACTCTAACAAATATGTTATTTTATATGCTAAAATAGAAAAAAAAAACGAAAAAGAATATCTACATTTAGAAAAATCTCTAAACTTCATAGAAGAGAGAAAAAAATAGTATTATATTTATTTTCCACCAATAAAAGACAAAGAAAATTGGATAGGTAAGAAAGAGAAACAATACGTTACTGTATTAGATATATTGAATATTTTATTAATGTAGCCAATGTTAGGAACTTAGGATTGCTAACATCAAGTAGCTATGGAAGATGAATGTAAGTTTTTTTAGACACATTTAACAATTATAAGTCTAGGTTTGTGGACAAAACGAACAATATTTGGTACGGTTAACCTTGGATGTTGAAAATTATAACATATTTAGATAAGACGCTTTATTTTTTGACCATATAAACTTAACTTCTAAAAAGCGGTCTAAGAAAACAATTAGGCGCCGTTTACTAAACATTACCTGGGTAATTGCTTACTGATATCACTTGCTTTACAATCATTGCCACTTGAGCATGGAAACCATCGAGAATCTTACCCGATCACTACAAGAAAATGAGGTTTTAGAGAAGAAAAGTTTTAGAGAAGAATTTGGAAGCGTAACTAAAAGTGACGTTTAGAGAAGGTATTACATGACAAAAGTGAGAAGTGTAACTAAATGTAAGCTTTTCCTCTTGTAAACCCACTTAAAATCCTCCCTAAAACCTTTTCCTACCGTTATATAGGAAAGGTTGTTGACGGAAGTAAAAGCTTCTCTAAAACCTTTAGAGAAGCTTTTCAAGCTTTTGAATACAAAAGAAAACCTTCTCTGAAGGTCATTTTTCTTATAGTGGACAAGGGGAAAGGGAACATGCTCCATTCCATCCGTACACTCCTCTTGTCACGTCAACTTTCCACTCTGTCTCTCTCTCTCTTCCACCATTATACCCCTACGAAACCCGGTAGTGGTACCATTCCACCCCCTACATCCCACTAAGCATTTAAAAAAAGAAAAAAGGAAAAAGAGAAGAGAGAGAGAGAGAGANAATATGGTTTCCCCACGGTGATAGCCATCCCGTTGGGCTACTTTTTCTTGACCCCGGCGTGGACGGGGGTGGTGTTCACCCCGCCACCCCGCTTGACACATCAGACTCCCTGCTGAGCGGGCTCGGTACTTCCTTCCCCCTAAGAGTCATAACAAGGACTGAAAGTCTTACTCGATAAGTGATGGAAATGACTCTTACCCACTAAGCGCTTACCGGGTTGATAACGTACACTTACCAACAAACAATTTTGATGGTCGAGAACGTTATACAATAAGGTAAGGAAGGGTAATCTTCTTATCGGTAAACGTTTGGTAAACGGCTTTTTAGACATTTTTAAGTATCCTCTATATAAATTTGGTTTTCCCATAAATTTAATTTTGTTTCTAAGGCGATGCACTGTCGACCCCTTGAACCCAATGAACCCAACTGACACATCAGCGCCACATCAGCTTTCCAC
>LUCG01134635.1:0-14044 GCA_001633085.1 Carthamus tinctorius
CATGAACTAGCTTCAAAGTCATCCAAATTCAAATCATCCGTCGGCGCCAACGGTGTAATAGGAATATCTTCACCATGGACTGAACCCCTAAAATAAAACTATTAATTATTTTGTATCTTCACCACGGACTCTAAGCCTAGTTTATTTTGTTTTATGTAAAATAAAACTATTAATTATTTAATTATATATTTATATATAAAATTATTTTAAATTTATTTTTCAAATTCGGGTTTCGGGTCGGGTCGGGGTTGGAGAGTGGAACCCAAACCGAACCGCAATACAACTTCGGTTTCACGGGTTTGGGTGATTCGGGTTACGGGGGATTCGGTTCGTGTCAAAACCCCTAATTTCGGGTTCGGGTTCGGTCGGGTTGTGCTCACCCCTCTGCATGCCAAACCACACCAAGGAGTTTTGAAACAATCCCAAACATGCTGATGAGAACTGATTTTAATCGTTGATGTTTAATCGAGTTCCCTCCCATAAATTATGGCTTAAAAGAAAACCGATCCAAATGCATCATTTTATTTTGATGAATCTCATTCCCCAATGCGAGAAAACCATCGATCCAGGAGGGATTCAGCTCAGCAGGTGAATGTCTGTCTTCTCCTCTATTTTCGTCTTATTTCCAGACTAAATCAGCATCCGATCAGATTCATAAAACTTAGAAACGTTTTAGAAATTAGGTATTGATTAAGTAGAATGTGTTTTTTCAGTGCTTGATTATAGTTAGATTTATCATCTCTAACATTGATTTCATCCTACATTTTCCTCGTGTTGAAGATGCTTAGTCGTTTTTTCTTTCCGAATTTCTCTGGAATGATAACTTAATTTTGTTGATTGTCGACGAATGTTGAAGAGGGTGTCTTTCAAAAGTGCCTTTGAGCAAAGGTGCTTATTGACTTATAGCGGTAGGAGAAAGAGTTTTTAAAAAAGTGTTTGGATTAGCTTATCAACTTTTTGACAAGAGTTTGTAGCAATAAGTCAATAAGTTATGGTGTTTGGCTTAGCTTATCAACTTTTTGATAAGGGTTTGTAGCAATAAGTCAACAAGTCACAAATTGTGACTTCTTGAAAACTCCATTTCATCCCTTGTCAACACGGAGTTTTAAAAACACTTTTAGGNCGAAATACGTCTGGTTGATGATGGTGTTTTTCTGCCATTATAGATGCTTAATTGATTATTGGAAGAACTGATTTGCAACATAAGCACCACTACCAAGTATACCCATTCATAGCCAGTATTATCTGAATTATATCTCAGAGGCATTCAAATATTCAATAGACATTGGCTTTATCAAGGCAAGTAAAGTATTTTATTACACATCAAAAGGGCGGGCCTAACTAATGCAGCAGATTAAACCCACCGAATTACACTCGGGTAAAAAGGATTGCACACTTAAAACACTAATTTTATTGCAGTACAACAGAGAAGTGACAGCATACATGTGCCACTGTTTATTCACTTACTGATAGTAACCAGCATCAGAGGGTGCCGGATTAGTAGATGGTGCATCAATGTTGGTAGCTCAATAGGGTTCGAGGAGGCCGGTTTGGTCATGGCAGCAGAGGAAAGCAATGTACTTCTCCATCGAGCGGTGGCACTCAGGGCAACTCATGCCTTCTGGGATTCTACCTGCTGTAATGGGAAACTCGAAGCGGCAGCAGTTATTTGCTGCGACGTGAAGCTTGTCATGGTAGTCTGCAAATGAGTTATCGAATCCCCTTGTGGGGATGTGTTCCTTCCAGAGGTCAAAGTCGGTAGGGGTTTGCAACATGGTGGATCCGTGTCCGTTGGTCAGAATCTGTGATCCTTTACAAAACAAAGCCCATGATCCATCCTTGTCATAGCTCAGCAGTTTCTTGATCTGCAGCATTATGCGGTCTTGATCATCAGCCCTCCTCAGTTGGATCTTGGAGAACAGCATGCTCTCTATACGAGTCCAGAAGAACCAGATGAGGGTGGTATCTTGCCAGCAGTAACTAAGCTTCTCCAGGTTTATGGTGGAGATCACCCTACGGACATTTTCCTTTTTCTTGCTTTTCCCAACGTAGGCCATCTCTAGTGGGATGCGAGCAGCAGTTGCCATGGCCCGAGCTGTATTGGTGAATTTGCGAATCCACTCGATGTCATCCCCTCCATACAAGCAGATGTATTTATCGTCTCTTATCTAAAAACATGAAGCACACACACTCAAGTCAAAGGTCTGTAGCATTATGGTATACAACATATATATATAGTATGTATCATGGTCATGCAGATAGTAGTCATATGAAGAGAAGGTAAATGGTGAACTCACCCAGTTCAGTATGGTTGGGTCCATTCCACTAACTAGTAACTCTAGCCTCCAAGTTTCTTCCCTCCACAATGCTTCCTCTCTGGCGCTGGTGAAAGGGAAGGCATTGCTTCCCCAAATCCACATCATGTGGATGGCATTAGGGCTCAACTCCCTTCCCTGTGGGTCCAGCACCACCAGTATGGGCTTGCTCCTAAAGTGCCACCTGTCTCCAATGGACCTTTTCACCGCCCTGTCGATGATGGAAGGGTGGTACACCGAGTACCATGGCATACTGTTTCTCATCTCCTCGAACTGGCTGTCCATTGCTGGGGTGTACTCTACAGACGGGTCCACGATAGGCATCCACACCACTTCATACAAGGCATCCATCCTCGTCCCTTGAATTCGGGACTCGCTGTAAATTTGCTCTAGAATCGATAGCTCATCACGGGACATATCTAGTCCTGATATCAGCAACAGTACATTCCTTTTCCTCAGAACCTCTAGCTTGACCTGTTGAAGTTAGTTCAGCAGGATATTAATAAAAAGATTCCAATGGAAGACAATATACATGAATATGGATGATTGTTCAAACCCTTTGCTTAGTGTTGCCATCATAAAGTGGCAGTATGTCATCCCTTGGACTAATTAAGATCCTGAGGATTTTCATGTTGTCGATATGGATTGTATCGAATAGCTGATTGAAATTGTTCCTGAAATCAATCTCCTTCCTGTCTCCTACATTAATCAAACAGGCAGACAGCCATCTCTATTAAATTTATTATATCACAGAAGTATGGTGCAATTGTTTGTATAAAGAGTCAATAACATACCTACAACACGGTGACAGTTTTCCAGTTGTTTCCTGAGAAACTCATGTAGGTGGTTGATCTTGAGGATTAAGGTGGATAGTTCCCATGACTGCAACTCTGTGGATGATATCCCGTACCTGAAGTCATTAAACCTTGTTAATCACCGTCTTTTTTTTAGCCAAAATGGATTCTTTTTTGTATTAGTTGAACTTAGACAGTATTGAAGTTATATTTACTCGTGTCCCATGCTGGTGAGGCTGGTAATCTGTGCAGCACAAGCGATGATCCCTCTGACGTTCCAGTAAACAGCAGTAGGAATGGTACTCATTGCTGAGGCCATGGCTGGTACATCAGAACTAATGTACATAGATGGGAGGTCTTTGAATTGGAGGATGCACTGGGTTAGTTCGAGGACAGAGTGAATGAGTTTGTTTAGGGCGTCGAACCTAGGTTTCAGTGGGGCTGAATGTTCCATGATCATTGGTACTTGCTTAAGGATTGCCATTGATCTTGCTAGGTGGTTTGATGAGTAAATTTGAGCCAGAAGCCAAAACTCCCCATAGTTCAGAGCAAAAGCTGAGAGGGTCAGTACCAACTTTGCATCCCAGTGGAAGTTCCCCACAGTGTGAAATAGTGCAAGGGCTGTCGTGTGTCCATCCCCACCACTCAAGCACTTGAACGACATCTAAAATATTTATCATACAAAACATCTTCTTATAACCACATTTAGATCTCTAAATAAGATGAGAATATTAATATAGGCATAGTTTTGAGATAGAACCTCGCAGGCAAGTCTGTCAATTATATGTGACAATGAATTAAGCATCATAACGGCATGGGTTTGATGGGGTTTGTTCTCCAGTTTGGTCACGTCTGTTTGTTCAACCTACACAGAATACAAGAACCATATATCATTAGCACAACAATAGAACCCTATGCAAGTTGACAGTAAAGCGTTGCAGAGAAGTGGACTTGATGCATAAAAAATTATAATACCATTGAAGTAGAATCTGCATGCATGGTAGCATGTTTGAGGATATCCTCCACGATAAGGAGAATAGGTTTGACATCAACATCAGTGCCATCAGGGAGATGGGTATCAAGCACTTGCTTCATGATCACATTGTCGTCCGATGCACTGAAGATGGAGTTTCTGTCGCCTCTGTTCAGCGGCTGCACCATTTGATTGTGTACAGGATTCATCATCTGATGCTGCATCGGGTTATGCGATGGACTCATCATAGAGTTTAGCATCGGATTATGCGATGGATTCATCATAGGGTTTAGCATCGAGTTATTTTTGGGACCCATCAGCTGCTGCTGCATTGGGTTACCTGCCATGCCCAGCTGCTGCTGCTGCTGCTGCATTGGGTTACCTGCCAACCCAAGCAGTTGCTGAGCCACCGGGTTATTCATAGGACCCATAAGTTGCTGCTGATGGTGTGGCTGTTGCTGCATTGGATTCATGGCTGAACTGGTCCCTGTTAACGGATTGGTGCTCGTTAAGGGGTTGGTGCCTGTTAAGAGCCTTTTCTCGGGGTTGGATGAGGTTAAGGCCTTGTTGGTGGTGTAATTGGACAGTGATTGGTCCATTTTTTTTAGTGCAAGAATGAATAAACTAGTTTGGTTGTGCCCTTCCTTAGAGGTCACCTGGTTGCCTTTATATACATACTAAAAACAGAATAAAGTGGTTTTTCCAACTAGTGAATCAACTTCCTTGCTTCCATTTGGGTCAAGAAAACTTGATGTTAATTTGAAGATTTGTCTCTTTTGTAGTCTCTACTCTATTTCTTAGCATCAACTTTTTCACTTTTATAATTTGGAGTCCAAGAATCAATTGATGATATGGCATGTTTCATGCAGGCTCTTTGGTAGTTGTACATTGTGCATATATGCATATATACTCTTTTATAAAGGTATCACCTTACCCAAGTTTCATTGTGTATTGTAATGCAAATATGGGTTATAGTAGTTAACATTCTATTAATTCTATGAATCTACAGGTTTGGAAATTGTATGTACATCTGAAAGTAAGCAAGCAACAGACCATGAGGAAACCTGCTTCTGAGTTTTCTATGTAAGATTCCTTGCTAACTCCTTTTATTTTGGAATAGATTTATTCTTAACTAGAGAAAGGTAAAGCAAGCAGGCAAATACAGGGTAAAGGAAAAGTGGCTTCTTTTCCTAGATTGTGTTTTTGGTGTCCATTAATTAGGATTTTATTGCTTTGACCCAAAAAGAACTTCAAAAGCACAGATATATCTTAATATTTGCTTTGTTGTTCGTATTTTAATGCGTTGATTAAGTAGTTGTATAAGCATTCTAGCCCCCTTTTTAGTCCCCTAAATTATTGATTATAATAAGCTTATACCCGTGAAATCTTATGGAGTCGGTCCCTCGAGAGTCGAGATAACTCGTTAAAAAAGTGTGTCACTCTGGGAAATTTTGGTCTTTTTATACCCTTTTACTCATTTTCTATTAAAAATAATGATATATTTTCTTTTCTTTTTTACGGGCTTAATCGTTTAAGAACTTCATGTAGGATGATTATCGTGAGGTATTGTTTCATATGATTTTTTATATCTAATGTTAAAATTTAATATATCAATTAACGTATATTTGTTTTAAAATGTGTTTGTCTCATGTGTATTTGGTTTTCGATTTTTTGTTTCACATATTTCATTGCATTCATTTGTAATATTTGGTAAGAACAATCAAAGTATTAATATCATTGATTATACAAATCACAATGTTTAATAACCTATTTATCAGATACTAATATTGACAAGCAAATAGATACATGTATCACTTTGATTGGATTCAAATTCACACAAGTATGCAGATTTATGCATACCCATTACATCCCTAGTTTGCCAGTGCTTGGTAATATTGTAGATGTATCACCAGATTATATCACTCCTTTAATTGATAAGATGAATTCTTATACAGAATTTTGTCCACATACTTTTGAACCTCAAAATGTTTCCATCTGAATGACTTGAACAACCAAGAACCCTAACTGAAAATATGTATGCTGATTTTAAGATATTATAAAGTGTAAAATCCAAATTTAAAAGGAACCCATTAAACATGTTAAGTGTTCTTCTAATACATTCGGTTTTACACTATAGTATCTAGATATGAGTATGTGTTTAATTTCCAATTCATAACTCCATCTTTTATTTGCATTTTTACATAAAACATAGAAGAGGAAAGTGGGTAAAATAACTTTAGGGTCCTTTAAAAAGCGGGGACCGGGGACAGGTCTGGTCGAGGTGCGGCCTGCTTCCTGACCGAACCCTTTTCTTGGCTTTTCCTTCCTGACCGGTACTTTCCCTCTGCCAACCTAAAAACAAATCCTCCCGACCTTGCTCGAGCCAGGTTAGGCAACTCATTTGAGGGATGTAAAACCTTTTTTGTGTGGAAGTGTGATATCATCACTAGAACTATGGAATAATATAACATCTTATTGACCACCATCAACTCTAATTAACATCAAAGATCTTATGGAATGATTCAAAAATGAAAAGAAGAAGCTCCTCTGCAACCTTCACCCTACTTGCCCTCTTGTTCAAATTCAAAAGAAGCTACGCTTCGGACGTTCCTCAGCAACATTAACCCTAATTGCCCTCCCATCCAAACTCTGCATCACATAAAGAAATCACCAAAAAGAAATTTAATAATCATAAATTGCATATAAACATTCCATTCATATGGGGTTGAGAGTGCATACCTGTCCATCAAGAGCAGCAATGGCATCATTCATGTCTGTCTCACTTGCCATTGTTACAAAACCAAAGCCACGTGAACGTCCAGTTTCACGATCATAGATGACCCTCGCATCCACCACCTTTCCGTGTTCATTGAACACCTGCTCCAGCCGATCATTATCCACTTGCCATGCCAGGTTACCCACGTAGATCTTGAAGGAAGTCCCTACCACTCGTCTTTCTGGTTGTGAACCTCTTGGTGCAGCTTTATTCACAGTAAGAAGCCTTCCACTTAAATCCTGTTTAAAACATTCTTCACATTATACTCATCTATAGATAACATCAACTATACCATTTCTAAATAAGCATTCAATGGTAAATCAAATAGTTAACACACTGGAATGCAAACAGACATACAGTGGCGGATATGGAGCCTAATTTGAGTTAATGTCTGTACAAAATTAGGTTAATTTGGGCAGTTATTTCCTGTTCCATCATCTGCTATTTACAAAGTCTGCGGTTTTGTTCTGAAATAATTGCACTTGGAATCAGAATGAAGATTACACACAACAAAAACCTAGTGACACCCTAACCATGTTGATATTGCTGAAAGGTAAACATCGATGTTCTCTTTTTGTTTCGCTACAATAGGGATGTTGCGTGTGAGAATGTGTGGAACTGGAACCCAATTAAATTACTCTCTGAAAAAGCCTTTGAGGAGAAATGGTCCAAGTTTAGACGGTGTGGGGATCCAACACGCTGCATATTGTCCGAGAATATCAAAAGGGTGTTAGACGGGCGAAGTCGAGTTCCTAGAGTGACAGACATGTTATGTGGTAATATATGGAACTCATTTGATTTCTGACATATGTTGATATAAAAGATAAATGGTTAAGTCTAATAAAGGGCTGTTTGGTTGGTTTTTCATCAAGTCCTGTATGGATAAACCTATCTATATAGATTAGGAGGGATTTTGTTTGGGACGGTTTTTCATTTATAGAATGAGCATTTTTAATTTAATTAGGAGAGACATGTTTAGAAAAAACTTTGGCTTTCTGCATAAAGTTTCCCCTCTACTGAATAAGCCACTCTCTATATCATTAAGTCGCTACCAAAATAGTCATGTATAGCTGACCGAATAAGCTGCTAAGTCCCATTAAGCTCGTTAAGCTGCTAACAAAAGGCCATAACACAGACTGCACACAGAAAACGGTAGGAAGAAAGTAACTTAAGAGCAAGAAAAGTAATAAACTTTACATGGCCATTGAACTTCTCCACAGCTTTCTCAGCTTCTTCCACAGTCCTCATGGTCACAAAGCCAAACCCCCTACTCTGTTCGGTATCCCTATTGTATATTACCTACCAAAAACACATGAAATCCACCACTGTAATGTAAAACCCATATACACACACACACAATCAAGAAAATCTTGAAAACTGAAGAAATAAAGTCAATCTTATAATACCTCAGCAATCTCAACAACTCCAGCTGAATTGAAGAGGTTAGCCAAATTCTCACTGTCAAAATCATAAGGCAAATTACCCACAAAAATCTTTGCATCTTCTGGTGGCTCTGAGAACGATTCTTCTTCTTCTGCTTCTTCTTCTTCTTCTTCTTCTTCTTCCTCTTCGTTAATGGCATTCACAGCTTCATCTTCCTCCTCCTCCACTGCTTCACTTTCTTGTGTCACTTGTTGCGACCAATCTGAGGTCTGGGCAACAAATTGGAGTAATTTGGGTGGTGAAATCTTGGTTTTGTGAGAGACCCATGATGAAGAAAATCGAGAGAAATTTAGGGTTTTGAAGGGTTTAGGAGTTAGGGGAAAGATTGTGGTGGTGCATTTAGGGCTTAGTAATTGGAATGGCAGGATTGTTGTAGCAGAAGTCATAACAAGAAGGTGAGAGGAGGAGATGGGGGAGAAAGATAAGAGTCAGGAAATGCAAGAGGAGGAAGACAAGGTGGATTTTTATTGTTTGGGTGGGAGAGTTTTTCTACTAGTGTCAATAGTGACCATCTTATGAGAAATCTGCAACATTTGGTCCCTCAACTTTTTTTTATTTGTCATAAAATCCATGAGGGTACATCTCTTTTGCAAACTTGGTAAACAACATCAAAGCTAAATCCAACCAGAGTTCTTTGGTTTAATGGTACTAAATAAGGGCATGTTTGTTAGCAGCTTAATGAGTTTAATAGGACCCACAACGTATTCGTTCAGTTATACATGATAGTTTGGTAGTTGGTTAATAATAGAGAAAGAGGCATATTCAGTAAGCTTATAAGCGGGACGTTTATGTAGAAAGTTTAATGGTTTTTTCATTCAAAAAAATACTTCAAGGGCTTAATCATTCAAAATGTAAAAGTTTAATGGTTTTTTTCATTCAAAAAAATTGTTTAAGGATTTAACCATTTAAAATAGTTTTGTCCGTTGGGTTTTTTTGAAATTTTCCTATAGCCTTTGGTATTAACAGTTTCTAACTACAAAATTGTCAATAAATCTTATCCACAAAGGATCAAGAAATAAGCCATTAGAAAAATTGTCAAAAGATCAGAAAATTCAAGCAAACAGTGAGTCATGCGGGTTGTATCACAACCAAACCCACGTAAGTAGTCATGGCCTCGTGGGAGACATTGTTTTTGAAAAAGTAAAACGAATTTATTGAAATCAAGTAGAAAATCAAGCCTAAACCTCATTAACCTATTATTGCTTATTTGATAAATAAAATAGGCTAGGATTTATATACCACTCCAAACTTAACTCTCATGGAACAAAACTCCCAATCCCATGTTGAAGACTATCTTCGATAAACAATACAATAGCAATCTTTAAAAATACAACTCTTTTTTTTTCCGGAAGGGTGTTCGAGCCTATGGTCCGACTAATCCCCGGCAAAATCAGCACTAAAACATGTCCCCTTGAAAATGTCCACAAGTTGCGCATGGACATGGAGGGATTCGAACCCAGGTTAGGCAGCTACGAACCCCCAAACCTTATCCACTCCAGCACAACGCTGATAGACAAATACAACTTTTTTCAAGTACAACAAAACCATGAAACTTCTAGTGTCACGGTAAGTCTGCCCTGTTATATATTTGACTTTACCTAATATTCTACTAATAAATACTTTTTTAATACCATGACATACGTCCTCTAATTCACATGGCCCAAACAAACCATAGGTGAAGTGATGGCCCAAAAGAATTGATATCTCCCATAGTCACACACCCTTTAGTTTATTGTCTATGGTGGCACGTGCCACCGTTCATTATTCCGTCTTAGCGTAAAAAAATATAGGGTTGTAAAAGGTGCAAGCGTATTAATCTATTCTGTGCCACCGTATATGCTTTGAATCTGCAATAAAGACACAAGTTTTTCTTGCTAGAGTTGGTAAGGTCCTTGCTTTTCAAACGTAAAATCGTGGGTTCAAGTTTCTTTTTGGAAGGGTGTCTGGGCCAAAGCCCGACTAATCGTTGACAATTTTGGGGCTAACATGGCCCCACTTAAATGTCCCCAGGCATGCGCACGGAAATGCTCGAACTCGGATTCAAGTTTTGTTAATCATTTTTACTAAATTTTACCTTTAATTTCATATTTATTGTGTTTATAAAAAATACACTGCTTGCAACAAGACTTGAACTTGAGACTATTATTGAAAAGTAACGGACCAATCACTAGACCAATATTTTTGTGAAAAAAAAAAATTCTACATACATTCCTTATAGTTAAATTGTGTCATCGTTTGAAAAAAAAAATTCTATATCCGTCCCTAACATTAGATGGCAACATGTTTGAAACCAAGTCTCAAACTTTACTAGGGAATTAGGATCCAAAACAATCCTATATAAGTTTATCTCTCTTATGTTATATAAAGTTTAATTATGTAAACATGCCCCTCAGCCTTGGCTTCCTATACGTCGTAAAGGGAGGTTCAAAGAAAAACCTTAAAAAAACAGAAAACTAAGAAACAACTTCATAGCCCTCCATCTGGATTGTATGCATACGGGTAATTTGAGTTCTTTTTGGGTTTTTATGCACAAGTGAATTATGTATCTATGTATATGCACATATGCATATTACAAAATTACTCGTATGCACAAGTGCCTACGGTCCAGATATAGGACTACAAGGGTGTTCCTTAGGTTTTCGTTTTCCCTTGAACCTGACGCTATATAACTATACAAGCCTGAGGCACTAGGTTGGGTCCATCATGTAAGAAGTTAAATTAACGTGAAAATCATGAGAAAAGGTTACTGACCGTGGGATCATATGTACATATGCACCACCGGACCAATGACCAATCCCCATATCAAACCCAAGGGGTTCAGATTTATCTTCTCACACGATCCTTTGCCTTATCGGTTAACTTTTCTAACTAATAACTTAAACATATTTAGAACATTCATTCTTATAAACAAAAAGCATACTTCTTAAATTAATTATACAGAAAGAAAATAACAAATTATGAAGATCCTTATTATCAAAGGGAAACCCTAGAAATGGCCATCTTCCTTCCTTCCTTCAATCCTATAGCTAGCTCTTCATTGATATTTGTTGATTGAAGAAGATGATGATTTCAAAGGTGTAGGAGTGACCTGTATGAAGAGATAATTACCAGCAAACAGATCCCCCAAATGCGATTGACTTTCCTTAAGCCGCTTCAGAACCTTCCTCAACGACGCCATTACCACTCGTTGAGCTTTTCTCGGGATCTTCATCTTCAGTTTCTTCCTGATGTGCACCACCTTCTTCAGCCTCAACGACCATCGGAATCGGAATCGGATTCTTCTGGCCTTGATCTCCCTCTCGATTTCCTTGTCGTAATCGTTTAGGTTTTCATCGCCTTCTTCGTTTCTGAGCCTCCGGTAGGAAAATCCGGTGAACGGCATGTTGATTCCGAAGGATCTGTGGTGGATTTGATTCCATTTCCATCCTTATTAGGTTTTTGTTTGATGTGGAGGAATAGGAATAGGATGGTGGTGGGGTTGGGGTGGTTTATGAAGGTGTCAGCCGTTGGCGAGCAGAGCATTCAATGCTCTCTGCACTGTGGTGGGAAGGTGAAGAACAAGAACACACCAAGAGCGATTTACAAATATAGTCCCTGTGGTTATATGGAATTACAGAATTGATTCCTTAAGTATTTTTAATGGATTGGGTAAGTTGATAGTTTTTATGGACAGGGTACATGTGGTTTTATTAAAAATTAGTTGTTGACTAATAAGTTAACAAATAGCTGATAAGGTAGCTTATGAATAAATTATGGTTGGTAAAAACTAGCTTATGAGTATGTTAAACGACCAAAAAGAGTATATTGGGATATAATAATTAATATTAATAAGGGTATAATTGGAAAAGGCTATAAAAAACTTCTGAAATGCTACTCCAATTAGCGTTTCAATAAGCTAGTTTAGTGTGTAAAAAAAACTTCCCGGTGGGGTGTTTCTGTCATCTTAGGCTATGCTTGGCAAACTAGTTGATAAGGTAGCTATTAACTGATTAGCTAGCTTATGAACAAATTATGTTTGACAAAAATTAGCTTATGGGTATGTAAAATGACCAAAAAGGTACACTGGGTATAATAATTAATATCTATAAGAGTATAATTAGAAAATATATATATATATATATATAAAAGCTCCAAAAAACTACCTCAAAGTAGTTTTTCAAAAAGCTAGCTTATAAGTTACTTTTTGACCGTCCAAACATGTACATAAAAAATAAATTGGCTTATAAGCTACTTTGTGTTTACTAAACATTGCTATAGAGGATCTTTGTAATTTACACAAAAAGTGATAAATGTTATTTTCACTTCCTCCATAAAAGTTAGTTTCTTTTTATTTAGGCCACAAAATCTAATTAAAGCACAACGAAAAGTTAAGATGGTCCTTCAATGTCTTTCTCCAAGTTGACTTTGGGATGTGTTCTACTCGCATTTATAACTCATTATGTTCTCAGCTAAATATAAAATTTTATTTTTAAAATCGGGTGTAAAAATGGTTGTCTTTAGTATCTTAGAAATTTCACTTTTTCAAACAACACATTCTTTTAATTATATCATTACAAAAATATTTTAATAAATGTAATAATAAATATTTTTGTTGAAACAACAGAGAAAGTTATACATTTTAGAGCATTCACAATGGAGGTTCTTCTTAGATTTTAACAAAAACCTTCACTGTGAGATAGAGGTTCTTGCTCGGTCACAGGTTCTTATTAGAAACCCATGTGCTTGAACAAGAACCCAGGTATTACACAATACTTTCCTTGTATATTATATACCAATTCACATAAATAAAAATTATATTATAAATAAGAAAATGGAGGTGAGGTTTTTGTAAGAAGCTCCGTTGTAGAGTTTTAAGGAGATTCTTCCTTTATTAAGGTGGCAATGATGTGGCAGGAAAAAAACATGACAAATGAGGTTCTTAGAGGTTCCACCACTATGGATGCTCTTACCTTTTATGTGAATATGGTATAGTGGATCGTATGTGAATGTGATTAAATTCAAAACTCAATATGTATGGCTTATGCATCCTACAAAGATTGTCATATTTATTTGGGCAAAAGAAGTGGTTATTGGCAACTCTAACGAGCCTCACACGAAACCTCCTTTCAAGGACACCAATGTAAGAGGATATTTGTGCCTCACTCATCGGCTAGCGGAAAGGGCGAGATCAAACCAGAGCTTGTATTTGGACAAAGTCCTTCCGTCCCTTTGTCAGGGGTGAGCAACCAGGGGACACTGAGTATTAATCCCAGGGGAGCATGCTTTAACTCTCGGTAAAAATTACCAAGGATGTAGTCTGGGCAAACCCAGGTGAACCTTATCCAAAAAAAACTGAGCTACACGTTGAAGGCAAGATTGTCGTATTTATATTCAACAAGAAACAACAAAACGAAATAAAGCAATAAAAGTGTAACAACCCTAGCCACATGGGAAAAAAATACGTTGGTTGGTTTCTTATACAAGTTCAAGGTAAGAACCAAGATTCTTATACAAGAACCTAAAAGGACATAAGATTCTTTTAAGACCTCTCTCCAGTGGTGGAGATGCTTCGATGATCATCATATATATCACCTATCAATTCATGAAAAAAGAAGTCCCCGAATGCAATAGCAATACTATCTGGTGGTAACCATCAAACTTAGCAATTCATTGTAAGTAGGCATAAAGCTCATAAAGCTCAAGCTCGACTCGTTTAAGTTCATAAAGCTCGAGCTCGAGCTCGGCTCGTTTCGAGCCTTATGTG
>LUCG01134674.1:0-11812 GCA_001633085.1 Carthamus tinctorius
TATTCATCTAACATAACTAATCTTACTTTGTTATTATTTACCGATTGGGTAAGACAAGTAAGTTGTAACACCCCTAATTTGAATTCGATCTCAAAAAGGATTCTTGAGTTGAATACAAGGTCGAAACAAAAATTATCGTCAACGATTCCAAATCAAACTAAGTTAAGAACGGGTGTTATTAAACCAAGCTAGTAACAGTGGTCATCTCCGTGGTTCTAAATACCTCGTTATGGCCTCATTATGGTGCGTTATGGCGTCAAGGCTTGGGTTCGACGCCACGTTAACCCCTATGGCTCCACTCTAAGGCTTGACTTGCATTGTAACGCATTATGGCACGTTATAGTGCGTTATGGCACGTTACAACGCGTTATTTTGTAAGCTTTGCAGTTACTTTTATATGTAACTTGTAGGATATATGATAACAATGCACAAGACTTAAGACTTAAAGAAACATAAAAAGAAAACATCAAAACTAAAACCTTAAATAGGCAAATATTTAATCTCATCCCCGTACATGGAGAGTTTAACACAAATTATTAAAAACTGAAGAAAGTAGCTAGTAGAGATTTTAGAGATTTAATCATTAATTTGCACTCTTGTTATCGTTTCTATAAGCTCTGTATATTTTGTATCAATGATTATTCTTTTGCTTTTTAGTTTTATTACTTGATATGGATTTAATCTGTTCTATGGTATAATTCAAAACATTAACATACACAAATACGAGTGTGTGTCTGTCGCCTTCGGACACGCCTTGAAAAACGTCGTAGCCTCGCCATAACTCGTAAGACCTGAGGCTTGACCTCATCGCCACACCACGCCTCACGTCATTTAAAACCTTGGTCATCTCTAAGATACGGAACACGTCTCAAGTAGCTAATTCCTCATCGTACCTCCTCTAACTAGCATGCAACTCTTCACAAATATCGTTGGTAACCTCCTCCCCACAACAAAGACTTGATGCACAAATCTAGTTCGTTCGGGCGGATTTTATCTCAATTATAAAACGATAAATTACAATTTTCCAAAATGAAAACTTATTCATAATAAGAGCAATATCCTTGTAAAACCCACCATTTCACAATGAAAATTTGATAACCAATCATAAGACGAATCAAATATGCAAACCCAACCATGTAACGCCCTAAAGCTTCAAGCTACAGACTGATCTAATAAACTTCGACTCCAATTTAAAACCATGATGAAACTTATTGATAGCTCATTACTTGAGTAATATAAGGAGCTCACAAATCCTATTTTCAAATCAGACCTTCACAAAAATTTCCAACTTGTAATTGACGATATAGAATTTGCCTAAAAATGTTTCAAACACCCCCATTGAGGACTCATCATGTTTGACGAGGTTTACCCCACCATTTCGATGGTACGAGGATCGAATCTAATATCATTTGTAACAATTCAAAGCCTAAAGTAATAGGCTAACCCAACAATTTTGAGTTCAACTAAAAACTATGCTTGAAATTATTGGTGGCACATAACTTAAGTCTTATAAGGAGCTTACAAATCGCATTTTTTTTAATTTCTATCCATGTAGGACGAGTTGTTACAAACCAAAACGTGAATGACACTTGGGTTCCAAAACACCAAAATACTGATAAACTCTATATTCATGAACAATTCATTGTCTTGTAGTAACCGTGAAGTATTGTTTGGCGCTATATAAGCATTCACTTTTTTTCCGCCTTTTTTAGTGAGCATATTTTATCTTTATTTTATCTGCTTTTATACTTACCTTCTTCACCTTTAATGATTAACATTATCCCTTAATATTTATCTATATATATTTATGCTACTAAAAAACAAGTTATCATCGATTAATACATATGTTGCCAATGGATTACCGACCGATTTTGTAAAAAATTAAAGTATATCATATAACAAACAACTTGTATAAAGTACATAGACACATTATACATGTAGGTGTAGACGTCTATTTACTTATATGTATTAGAGGTGATAATTTATGGGCTTGAATCAAATATGGACCAAACCCAACTTTCTTTTTCTATCCAACGGGTTTAATATAACAAATTCAAACCTTTTTACTAGCTTTAAGAGTTGCCTATAGTTTTGATAACACATCTTGTCTTCTTAAAACTTACTTTCAAATCTTTGTCACAAAATTGGCCAATACTGAAGAGATTATGATTTTAACCTTGAACATGTGCAACATCCTTAATTGTGATATTCTTACACACAATGTCACCATGACCAATTACTGGAGATAGATCATTATTCCCAAACTTGACAGATCCACCATATTCCTCTGTATAATTGGACAGGATCTCTTTTCTTCCAGTCATATATTTTGAGCACCCAGAGTCAATGTACCATTTATGACTGGCCTGCAAGAATAAACATCAACCAGATTTAGGAACCCATTTAAACATGGGTCTTGTAGAATCAGCTTTCTTATAAGCAAACAACTTTGGATTCCAAATAAGTTTGGTTCCTTGGCAACACTTGTCCATGGGCTAACAGGTCTAAATATATTTTAAACCGAAAAAATATAACTTCAATAAGATGAAAGATTAATAAGAAATGTTTATGATAAACTTAATTGTTTACGACTATGCACATATTACGACAACCAAAATAAACATCAACATGTTAAATGTCAACAGAGGCTTGTAAAAGAGTTAAAATATGATCGTTTTACTAGAAATACGACACCATTATAGCCGCCCAATAAGAAGACAACTCGGCTAGGTTTTTATTAAAAAAAAATACTTACTATAATATTTAACCAACTATAAGAATATATTTTTTTTTGGCATTCTTCGTGTCCGACCAAGAATTTTTGCCTAGCGTCCCTAGATACATACATTGTGATATTTTATTTCACAATTGAATCAATTAAAAAAAACCTAAAGCTAGGGATTTATCAATAGATAATGTTACACAGTAATAGCCTAATATATCCAACCTAAGGACCACTGCAATACCAAACAAAAATACGGTTATCGCTACTCGTTACTGCACGATGAAATGGACGTGCATCTTTAAAGTAAATCAAAAGCCTTCAAAGTCATTCGATGCGCTTTAAGCCAGACTCAACTGCTTTGAGGAATTTTCAAAGTTTTTTGATTGATTTCAAAAGATTTTTAAGTCTTTTGGTCAATTTCACAAAACCCTTTTTCGTCTGATTTGAAGAGAATTTTTTCGGTTGATTCTGACATACTTTTTCCGGTTTTTTTCTCGACCACGTGCATAGGTCCATCCCTAATCCGAAGATTGAAATGGCTATTTACAAACTTCAAAACCCAAAATTATTGCGTCGGCATACCAATCAACCAACACGAACCAGAAAAAAATAAGACACGTGACTGATTCTACTTAACAAAGAAATACTAACACCACTATAGCAATCGGCACGTTTTGAACTATACATACGACTACTAATTGTTTTTCTCGTATAAACGACCGCAAAAACTTCGTAAATTTCCCGATCGTGAACAACATTTTTTTTCATCTAAAATCGTTTATTCTTACAAAATGCGGTATTATAAACCTACAATAAATCTATGTATTCATATAACTTTTATAGTTTAAATGCTAGAGAATTCAATAGCTTTTACCAACAATGAGGTTGTATAAAAACCCGAACAAATGTTAGTTTTTTTTTTCTCCGTATATCTATTAACTCGATAGCCGTTCACCCGCTCGTTGCAAAACCGTTCTAAGCTCCTTCTCCAACCCCCGTAAAAGAACCGGTTTTCGGATCACCCCGTTCATCCCGACCTGCAAACACCGCTCCCACACCTGCTCTTCCGCGCTCGCCGTCAACGCGATGATCAACGGCCGGTTCCGGCTCCGGAACTTCCGGATCCTCGTGGCCACCTCGAACCCGTCCATCTCGGGCATGTGGAGGTCCAGGATCACGAGATGGAACGGGGTCATCGTGGGCCCGAGCGAGCTCAGGCACTCGAACCCCGACGAGACCGTGGTGACGTGGCACCCGAGCTTCTCGAGGAGCTTCTTGGTCACCATGCGGTTCACGCCGTCGTCGTCCGCCAAAATGACCGAGAGGCCCCTGAAGATGGAGTTCGAGTTCGGTTGGTCGGCGAAGCTCCCGAGGTCGAAGAGCGGCCTCGTGAACGTCTGTTGGATGTGGAACCGGAGGACGAGGCTCGCGCTCTGGATGTAGCCCTGAGAGTTCGACGACATCCATATTTTCCCTTGCATCATCTGCGATCATTCGACCAAATTTCGAGTTAACATAAAAAAAAAAAAGCAGACCAAACCGTGCATGATTAACTTTGACCGATGATCAAAAGTCTAAAGTACCCTTCCCATCGCCAAAAGTCTAAAGTACCCTTCCTATCCTCAAAAGTCCAAAGTACCCTTCCAATTGTCAAAAGTCTAAAGTACCCTTCCAATCGTCAAAAGTCTAAAGTACCTTTAGTGGTTTTAACCGATAGCGAAAAGTCTAAAGTACCCTCAAATCATCTTATATGATGACAACCAACCAAACGGACCCGGTAAGTCCCCAAGTAGGGCCCACATCCAGGGGATATAAGCAAATCTGACCTCTACCTCAAAAAGCAAATCAGTTGTTTTTTTGTAAGTTCATATGCACCAAAAACACGAAAAAGATGTACAAAATTTCAATTATTGGTCCTAATAAATACGCCCATGTATATCGAGATAAGCCATCAACAAACGAAATAAAATTATCTAAAACCAAGCGTAAACTTGATCCCCAAACGTCATAATGAACTAAAATCCAAAAATAGCATCGATTCGACTATCGACCTACTACGATGGTAGGGGGTCTCACATGTTTTTCCCTATGTTATCATTATTGGATACCATATTAAAGATCCGGTTAAATGGAAAATATTCATTTAGTAACCATAAATATTTTGAGAACCAAGAAACAACTATTCATTATGAATATACCTAAATATTCATAATGAATACTCTTTCTATACCTAAATATTCATTATGAATTCACATGAATATCAATCATCTCATTATTCACAATATTCATCACGAAAATCTATCATCATAAGTAACTAACGAATAGTTGGTTCTCAAAATATTTACGGTTGCGCCTAAGTTAACAATTGAATCATTTTTTAACCGAGACCCGTTAAACGTTGCAATTTCGAGCACCAAAATAGCATAGCAGCAGTACAAAAGAAAGCGGTAAAATTCTAACCTGAACAATCTTTTTGCACATATTGAAGCTCAAGCTGTCCTTAACATCACTTGCATTTTGCCTCTTGAACCCCGAATGCATACTCGAAACCGCCAACTCCGATCGGAACCCACCGTCGCCGGTCCTGATCTCGAACTTCACGTTCACGAACTCGTCACCCGATCCCGACCTCCCCGTCCCCCAAACCTTCTCGTTCCGGCCCTCGTTTCCGTTCTCCAAACTCACCCGAAACATCACCGGCCTCCCCCGCTCGCTAATGTTCAACAAATGCCCGACCATATGCAACAAAACCTGAAATGTCCGCATCTCGTCACCGGTCACCGAATTCGGGATCGAACTCGGAACCTCCATCGCGAAATCGAACCCTTGGTAGATACACAAACACTTCACCAAACAACACGCTTCTTTAATCATCGAGTGTAGATGAAACGGCCGCATTTCCAACGGTAATCGGCCGGTATCTTTTGCCGAGATCTCCATCACGTCGTTGATCAACGTCGACAAAACGCTGCTCGTTTTCGCGATCGTGTCGACGATGTTGCGTTGGTCTTGGCTCGTTTTCTCGTCTTGGAGGATCGAGAGGAGGCCCATGATCGAGTGCATTGGCCGTCGCATCCCGTGGGACATTACTTTTTGGAACGAGTTCCGGGCTTGGCTCGCCATCATTGCGTTTTCCTTCGCTTGTTGCAAGACCCGGTTTTGCTCGACGAGCTGCTCGCGCATCGATTGGGACTCCTCGAGCACGGCGGCGTGCGAGAGGGCGACCGCCACCTGGTCGGCCACGACTTCGACAATCTGCATCTCGTCGAGGGTCCATTCCCGACCACCGCCATCGGCAGCGGTTGGGAGGACCAGGACCAGGATTGCATAGCACGTGTCGACGAGCTCGGGGGTCCCGCCTTTGAAATTCGAGACGTGGAGCATCGGCATTCGGATCGCTGCAACGGGCCCCGATTCCGACAACCCGCCGTGGCTCTGGACTGCGAGGACCGAATCCGGCCGCAAAATCGTCACCCCTTTTTTCTGGGTTATCGCCAAAACGTCGGGATCGGTTTTCGAGATCGATGGGTGGTAGGCAGAGGAATTCGCTCGCAACTCGTGGGTTAAATTCATTTCGGTTTTTTTATCGTTTAGCATCCAAACCGCGCAATTTTGGAGGACTAAAGTGTTGGAAAGCTCGACTAAAGTTGTGTAAAGGATCGTATGCCGATCTAACGATTTCCGGATCTCTTGTGTGAGCATTCGGACGTGCCAGCCGGCTTCTTTTTGCTTTTTCATGATCCCAACTTCTTGATCGAGCTCCAACACGTTTTGTTTTAAGAAAAGCTCACGGACTTTGAATTTGAGGAGCAACGGGATGAGGGTCAAAAGGGTGATTGCGGTGGCGCACGAGACTAACGCCGTTAGCAACTTGGCAACGGTGAGCGCCATCATCAATTGGAACGTTTGATTACCGTAATACCCCCAACCGTTGATCAAGTGAGTCAACCCGCAAAGAACGATGAACGCGATGAATTGGACGACGACCCATTTGAACGGAACATTCGAGCAACTAAGAAAGTACAACAACTCGAGCGGAATCGAGAAATACGCAATCGCGATCAAGAAATCGCTCACGCGTTGGCTCTCGATTATGTGTGCGTTCCAAGATCCTTCATCTTCACAGTGACAATGACCGAAATCGTGATCTTTCGCTAACGAATCGGTCATAACCAAAGAAACTATCAAGAACCCTAAAAGTAATCTTTTCAACATTTTTGCACCCCGAAAAGATCGAAATTGCAAAACCCTTCTTCGAAAAGATCCGATCTTGTTACAACAATGGCGAAAACGCCTTACCGCTAAACCCTAAACCTAACCCTAATCACAAAAACCCCAAGATTATCAAAAGAAACCCAATAATCTTTAGATCTAACAAAAACCCATATCAAGAATTCACCAATCAAAACCCCCAAAAGTTTCAAGAAACCTGTTTCTTGAATCTTAATTTAGAATCTAACGAAAAAGCTTCAATCTTGAAACAACAATGGCGAAAATTACACCATACCCTAAACCCTAAACCTAATCCTAATCACAAAACCCCAAGATTGAACCCAGTGAAAGATAACATCACAAGAACCCAATAATCTTTAGATCCAACAAAAACCCACATCAAGAATTCACCAAATCAAAACCCCCCAAATACTTCAAGAACCCTCTTTCTTGAATCTTGATTTCGAATCTAAAATTAGGGCTTCAACCCCTGTTCCAATTTCAACCCAATTCGTAGCTCAAAACAGAAATCACAAACCAAAACTGCATACAATCGAAGTAAAAACCATGATCTGAAGCAACAAACCTCTTCAATTTGGATCAAAATCGGTTGATTCGATGGCCTTCTAATCGTTGACTCCAAAACCCCTTTTGAAACCCACTTGAAGCTTTATAAAATTAAGCAACCAACCAACCAATTAATGAACTAAAGAAAAGAACCCAATTCGCATAGACGAAAATCGAGTTCGTTAAACCAAGAAACCTCCATTAATTTTTAATCTAATCGATCGATCAATTGGCCATGGAATTGGCAAGAGGAAGAAAGAAAAGGGACAAAAGACTGCAACTTTCATGTGATTCAGCAGTTCTTTTTGAACTATTATCTATACAGAAAAGATATATAATATTTTTATATTGTGTATAATTGCAGAGATCAATCTTTAATCAAGATTTGTTTAAAAAGAGAAAAGGGTTTTATAGGGAAGATGAAAAAGACTCTTGAATTTTTTAAACAAGAGTGGATTTTGTGAATTTTTGGGGTCTAAAATTGGCTTGTGTTGTGTTCGACAAACTAGCTAATAACCAGGCTGATAGTTGATAAGTCAGTTAACGATAAGCTAGCCGTCGACTAATAAGCTAACTGGTAGTTGATAAGCTAGCTTGTGTATAAATTATTGTTGACAAAAACTAACTTCTCAATATGTAAAATGACTAAGGCTGTCTTTGGCAAACTAGCTGATAGCTGACAAGCTAGCCGTAGGCTAATAAGCTAGCTAGTACCTGATAAGCTAGCTTATGAATAAATCACGTTTGGCAAAAACTAGCTTATGAGTATGTAAAATGACTAAAAATGGTATATTGGGGTATAATAATGAATATTAATAAGAGTATTATTGGAAAATAATGCACAAAACTTCTGAAATGCTACTCCGAGGAGCGTTTCAATAAGTTAGCTGATAAGCTAGCTCATAGTCCATCCAAACGTGTACTAGCTTATAAGCCAGCTCAGGATCGGCTAGCTTATAAGCTAGCTTATTTTTACCAAACGCATCCTAAAAAAGAATATCTTAAGGTATAACAGTTAATATTAGAATAAGCTACAAAAGACTTTCGAAACGTTACTACAGCTAACGTTTCAATAAGTGAACTTATGATCGACCTAAACGTATACTACCTTATCAGTTATCAGCTAGCTTATTTTAATCAAGATTTGTAAAAAAGAGAAAAGGGTTTTATGGAGAAGATGAAAAAAGATTAGAATTTTTTAAACAAGAGTGGATTTTGTGATTTCTGGGGCCTACAATTTGATTGCATGAAGAGAACCTAGACGGTATTTTTCTTGATAGCTCATTGGATTATAATGACCCGACCCGATAGTCAAAGGAGGCCCGAATATAATTAAATGATAAATATTAAATTTAACTACTTTCCCATCCCCCACTTGCTTTATTACATCTTCAAGATTGGTATTCATCGATAACTTAAATTCATATTTATCTTTTAAAAAAATATTTAGATGGGTTTCTTGATTGTTAAGTGAAATAAAAAAAATATAACTTAAATTTATTTTATTTAAAAAAAATATTTAGATGGGTTTCTTGATTGTTAAGTGAAATAAAAAAAATATAAATTATTAAATTCAATATCTTGAATAATAAAGTGGAAAACAAGAAAGTCCAACAAGTTGTTTGTTTGTTTGTTTGCATCTTTAAATGGTAAGTTTTTTTTAATATGTAATATCAATTTTTTATTCCAAATAGAGAGGGACCAATAAATTTATTAAAAAAAGGTATCATATAACTATAAAAAAACAAATATATGAATATATTTTTCATAAAATCTGTATTGATTGGTTTATTGTTTTTCATATTTAAGGTCTCATGTTCGAGCTTTTTATTGTAGTTTTTTTCGAAAGACATACTAAATTTGAAATTAAACGCTATAACCTAAGAAAATGAAACGAGTAGGATTTGAACTAGGGTCTGGGAAGGAAGAAAAGCCTTGCAAACCAACTATATCAATGGAACACATGTCATCATTGTAGTTCCGAATATATAATGACGTACAATAAATTGATACAGTAACACTTTTTACGACCACATAATATTTTAAATTGGGACAAAGGTGCAAAACGATGACACGTGCCACCACAAAAGCCTTGGGTTTTGCCCTTGCTCTAGTCTCGAGAATCTTTCAGTGGTCTTCTAGCGTTAGAAGAAAGTATGTCCCTCTTGGACATCTGCAACGACCTTCTCCGCCTTTTCTTTAATATGGGGAGAAGGAATCGGTACAAAAGTTAGTGTCCCATTAGAGATATTTAAATTATAATAAATTTTTTGAATAAATAAACTATAAAAACAAAACAAATTTTGTAGCTTCTAATTATATGTTTATTTATTAATTTGGGGTTTTTGGCAAGTTTTCAAATTAGTAAGTCATGCCTACTACTTTTATAGTAATTTTTATTTTGTTAAAACAAATTTTGGATTTTTTGAAGAGAAGTTTATTAGAATGTTATTTTCGGTTAAAAATATATTTTATATCATACTGTATTGCACAAATAGCATGTATTTATATGTTGACATGAAAATTTGTATTTGACTTTTATTTTTAAGATTTACGATTTGTGTTATAAGTTCTATTTTCTTATTTAGTAAGAAATCAACGTAAAACCAACAAAATTTATTAAAAAACTATACTCGATTTTCATTCACAAGATTTACATTTAGCTTATATAAGAAGAAATCTAACGTATAACCGACAATATAGAACAAAAGAAAACAAGCATGTTCCATTAGGTTCCAACTTGCTTACGTCTTTTTTTTCCAGCTAATAATATTTTATTAAAAAAATACGAAGCTTCGCTTTCCACTTCTTCCTTTTAACAATTAAAACCTTTTATGAATCGTTTTTTGACTTAAAAAACTAATGACATAAAGTGATATGACATAACCACGAAATAATCCCTATTTTGAAGACATCTATTGACACGTCGCTTTACTTGTCCCTTCTCCTATGATCATAATCATACCTTGTTTGGTTCCGAACAAATTAGTTTCATTATGTAATAATTGATTTTAGGTTATAAAATAAAACAAAATTATTTCAGAAACAATTGAACCTGCTTATTTTTGTTTCAAATTGTTTATTCAGCTTTGTTTGGACATCATGAATCATACTAATAATCAGTATTTAACACGTTATAAGTAACCAACCTTTTGTTCAAATAATCGTTATTTAACCATGTCGTTAGGAACGATATCCTGCTAGCTATTTGTGTTCGGTTTCACAGAAAATGAAGAGATGAAATGAGTATGAAGGTAACAAGAACTAGCTACTTGGTCCCCCATGGTCATATTATCAAATTTCATTGGGCCAAGTTGGGCAAATTATGAGTCCACCCCATGTTTTGTGAACAAGTCATCTTGTTAGCCCATCAAGTTTTGGGCTGGTTTGACCCAATAAAACCTTAAGCCGTTTATCAAATTCTTAGTGGATAAGTGCTTATCTGGCATTCATTATTTAACGAGTGAGTTTGGCAATAATAGAGAATCTTATCTGGTAAAAGATATACCAAGGACCGATAGTCTTACTAGGTAAATGAAAAAAAAGACTTTTACCTGGTGCTTAATCAATTAAAATGAGCAAGTTTAATAGTTTTATTATTCAAAATATAGTTCAGAGACTTAATCATCCAAAATTAGAAATTTTAATATTTTTCTCATTCAAAAAGATAGTTCAACGACTCTAATCATTCGAAATGATATAGCTCACTGGCCTTTTTTGAACTTTTCCCGACATTTTTAGTGAGACGTCTATTGCTTTTTGGACGAAGGCGGGAGATGAGTCGAAAGATTTCATACGAAACGATCCTATCAACGTATAATTTTCTAGATCTTGTAGGTTTTCAGTATTATTATATGGAAACAATGGTCAAGATTTAATAGTTGTAGGATCAAATAATCAATATTGTAATCGTATTAATTAGTATAAATTGATATTTAATAAAGTCAAAGTAGTTGTTTTGATTGAATGAAATAAGTTTTAATATGAATTAGGTTGTACTCAAAGTGTGGAAAGTCTCAATCAAGTTTTAGAGCATTATAACTCTTATCATATTCTTTTCTATACATTTTATAAATATTCAATTATTAATTATGGAGTTATATACAAATTTAGTGTATGTGGTTTATCAAAATAACACTTTTCATCCCCGCAGTATTGAAACTAGAAGATGGTCATTGTTGTTTGCAAAACACCGGAATTTGGTCTTCTCCCCTAACGGCCGTTAAATTCATATGCATGAGTTCACACGGTTTATACCATTTTTTGGGTTTACAAATGAACTTCCCTATATATATATATATATATATA